>JAHWFP010091694.1:1033-27658 GCA_023313725.1 Lithobius niger | reverse complement strand
TTCAAATTAGAATTGTTTAGTGGCGTACGTAAATATTTTCTCTAGGTAGGAGCAAATTTTACACCCCTGCTAGAAAACGTGAAGATTTATTTCTACAGTAAGATTATTGTTCTTGCTTTACGTATTTTATGGCTTCATACAAATAGTTTTGTATAAAATAGCAAATAAATATATTTTCCAAGGATTTGTATCTCTCCCATATTCTCTCCCCCCAGGATTTGTATCTCTCCCCCCAGTTATTCTCGCCAGTGAGAAAAAAATACTATAAGTTTAAATTTTGAAAATATCACGACACATGTTTAGTTTCTGTGAGTCTTATACAAGTCCTACCAAATAATTAACGTTCCTTCTTCGGCTGCATTTATTAGCGCCTTCAAAGATCCACCAAGCCTAACTTAACCAAACACATCCATCTGGAGACAATTCGGTACCTTTAACGAACAGAAATCCCATGAGGAAACTCCCCTCTGCCTCCATATTGGACGAGTTTGGTTGAGGTTGGCTTGTGGTTTTCGAATGCAGAGTGTTACATTTGCGTGAAGAATACGTCACTTCCTCCAACATGGCCGTCTCCTTACTGTTCATGGCCGTCTGTTTCCTGCATGGTTTGAGTCAGGGTACTTTACCTGTGGACGCGTTCGGCTGGACGTGCCAGGTTCCAGCATGAAACAACGTGTGGACGCGCGAGGCTTCCAGTATGAAACACCGTCCCAGGGGGCGCGCTTCGCACGCTTATCATATACAACCTAAACAGTATCCAATTCTAACCTAACCTAACCTAACCTAACCTAACCTAACCTAAGCATTTATGAAACAAGTGAGCGAAATAACTCGCTGACGTCATAATTTGCTGACATCATAACTTGCTAACCTCAGCACCTGCCACCAGGATCGCTACGACTCCAGCATCCAACTCGTCCACGGGCATACCCCTACTGCATCCAGCCTGTCGCATCCAGAGGTAAAGTACCCTATATGCATGGTTTCCTGTAAGATGGCTGTCTCCTACCCGCAACATGGTCGTCTCCTTCGTTTAATCCTTTGCTTCAACCGGAAGTATAGTGTGTTGCTCGAAATATGGCGTATTGGTGCTTCTTGTCCTACCCATTATCGTTCTTCTTTGGGAAGAAAGAATCACCCCCAACTGGAGGCGGCTCCTTATATGGAGGCCCACGCGCATGCGCAGTGGAAGGGGAGCTGCGAGTATGGCAGTGAAGCCAACTTTCATCGCTAGGGGATTGAGCCCTTCAAAGGAAGGAAATGCTATAAGGAAAAATAGGTAATGACATTTTCTACGGCAATAAAAACGTTGATTAAAGCTATTTAATTCGGAAAATAAGATTCTTTGAAAACTGGGATATTAAAAAGCTGGTTTCGTTTTTTCCTTATGATATCGATGATCCTTTGTTTATTATTCCTGTCTCTCCCTCAGATGATCAGAAGGTCTTGACTGCTCTGCGCATGACTAATCGCATTGGATTCAAAAGATAGATGTGAATCGATTGCCATTGGAAGCGAATAGCAGATCAATTAATTCTACACAAATCAGTGTCGTGGATATCTATTTATTCAGCGAACAACTGTTATAATTTCATAGTTTATCATTGCGTACGTTACATGCATATCCAAAAAATATTACATTTTGTAAGTAGAGGCAAGCAGTACAGTAATCACCTGCAACGAACTGTTGCAGCGTAAGTACCGTTGTAAAAGGAAGCACCGTGACCTCGAACACCCAAAGCTCTTAAAAATGGCCGCTTACGTTTTGCTGGCCGAAAGCAACAGATCACCTCGCAAGGTGTTCGGGACTCGCACTATGAGGTGTTTTCAAACCGTATTCGACGTTGTACGTTGTGTGTCGAAAGCGAAATGGAAGTGATGAAAGCGATCAGTAAAGACTAGGGGAACAGATCTCCTTGCTTCCCTATCGGGGAGTCAGAGAGCGAGCGGCACGAAAAAACTGCCATCCTAGAGGTCACAAAACGGCCTTGGGGCACAGTACAAAAGTAGCAATCAACTCCCTTCCCCCCCCCTTACCCCAATACAAAATATATTTTGGAAGGGGGGTGCTTTGTACTTTGCAACTTGGCCGTTTTGTTATCCCCAGGACAGTTTTTTTTTGGGGGGGGGGAGGTGGGGGTGGGAAGGAATTGCTTGCTACTTTTTTTGTAGGAGGTGGATTGCCTCTGGAGAAGACCGTTTTGTTTTCTCCAGAGGCAATTCCCCCCCCCCCCTCCAAAAAAAATGAACTATCTTTTCTTTGGGGGAGTGGGGCGTAATTGCTTGCTGCGTGAATATTTTGCCCCTGGACCGTTTTGTTGTGTGCCCTCACTCCCTGACTCCACAAAAAGGAAGCAAGGACATGAAAAAAGGGCATCTGGGGTTTAAATAAACAGCATTTTGGGAGAGGGGGAGGGGCACGTCTCCCACTGTGCGTAAGCCTTTGGACTCATCCCCAATTAATAATTAAACCTTGGATGAAACACCGATTTACAGTGGTAGTCTAGAACATCCCCTTAAACTTACAGCAAGTGGCACTTGAGAAAGTATGTACTTAAGTATATACTTTGTTCGCAAATGAAGTATTTACTCAAGTTACGTGGACTAGTCTAGAACGCCAGAGCTAAGTGTCAACTAATCACTTATACAAGTACCAATTCCGTCGTCATTGACCCATAAACCCTATACTGCAAGTGGTCATTGTGACCACATTTCCAAGCTCTGTATAGCCAAATTAATGATAGAACGTACGTACGCTACCAATTTACACACCAAGAGCGCAACCTCATTGCCGAACTGGTTGCACATGCATGGGACTAATTAGCGACAGACACAGCCACAACTAAGAAAAAGGATTACTATTGGTGATGAGTTTAATGCTGCCCTCAGTGCACCAATGCTGCACCAAACTGACGAAGGACAGCTAAGAAATATTGGGAGAACATTGTTGCAATGGCGCTTACTACCATGGGAAAATGTAGACGAAAAGTTCTAAAAACAGGTGGTGGCAGATGAGGAAACGAACCTGACCACATCACATAAAAGGTGGTTGGTCTGTGTAGTGACGAGATCCTGACACTAAATAATCTCTATGACAAGATGCAAAAATAGTCCACATAATAAACTTGAGATAAAAAGGAGGGCCATCCCTCTGTATCTGCACTGCTGAGACTTCTACTCAGGGTTTTTAGCGCTCCCAAAGAAGGCACAGGAGTAGGCAACCACGCTGATTGGACAGCCACTGTTGTCTGGTAGCAACCCTTGTAATATTTTTATTTTTTGTTTTTAACAATTAATTTCTTTTGAGTCTTTAGTCAGCCGAAGCAATTTAATGCTTGTGTGGCTAAACCGGCTCAATTTTGAACTTTACCAGACTTTTAGAGAAGAAGAAATGTCTGGTAAAGGGAGGTACTAACCCGGGAATTCGATCCGGGAAACCTCGGATCATCGTAGGGGCCGAAAGATTGTCCAGAATGGGCCAGAATAGTTCCCATAGCCGTGAAGGAGCATGCTAGCCTCCCACGCTACCCTGGCCGGCGGTACTGGCGGGGACTTACCCAAGGTCCCCTTTCCAGGGGTTCGGCCAGATCCGTAAACCTTCAGCAACCAGGCTGAGCTCTATCACCGCTCAGCCACGATGACCACAGACGTTAAAAGTCTGCACACAGACGTTACTGTGTGAAAATACAACTATCATGGGCTGACCCATAATAACGGGCTTCAACATGTGAAGAGGTCTTCAATACATATTCGTTGTACATTCCCAGGCAACGTTACCTTCTGTTACGAAATACCTGTCTGTTCATTGCACCGGGTTCACGGATACCAACGTGTGTGAAAGTGTCCGACACTTGCGACATCTGGAAATTTTCCTCTGTTTTACGAGTTTTCTTACTTGTTACAAAATCTCTATTGCAATGCTGTGAGTTTCTTGCCCACGGCGAATTGAACGTGCCGTTCCCATAAAGGAGCAATGATCCTGGCGATCCTTCCTACACAACGCGAAGCGGTTTTCTGGGATAACCCCACAGTCACCTACAATTTGTTGGATGCTTCCTGTAGCTGCATTGTTGTTAGTAATTGCTGCATTGTCGGAATCAAATTTCTACGCAGGACGTATCTTTCCAGTAATAGTGCTATGCCAATGAGGAAAATTGTTTCTGCAGCTTCCTGTAACAAAGCCTGAAATGTTATTCAGGATAGTGTTTCTGTATGGGAACCAATTCGGCCTTGACGATCTCAGAGCTTTTGCTCATCCTGGATCTTCCCTCAGAGCTTCACTGCACTACCAACTTGGTACTTAAGGGTATTCCACAGCACACTTGGAAGATACTCAACCTAAAGGGCTTGCCATTTCTAAGGGGATTCTCAGACTACTGAATTGGTACTTAAGTATGTATTTTAAGCTAAGTCGGTTTCAAGACTACCACTGATAGTGTTTCGTCCAAGGTAAAAAAATCCTCAAAATGTTTGTTTATTTGCCCCTTTTCTTCAAGTGTTCTCCCCCTCCCTTTCAAATTCTGATTACGCCCCGATTGAGTTACACTGATTTTCCGTAAATGATAGGGCCTACCACTGACGCAGCAGAAAATAAAAAAATAAAATTAGTTGTTAAAAAAAAGCCTTGATTCCTAGAATTCGTTCCTTAGTTACATCACTGGGCCAAATCTCGCCAACTGTGGGGGAAGACTAGTAAAATATTCAGGTTGAATCTACTAAAATAAAATTAGGAGAAAACAGCATAAAAAAAGAAACCACGGGGCGGGCCGCAGAAAAAAAATGTTGTTTCCTGTTGAATCTCCTTTGCTTTCCTGGTGAAATTCGAGACAAGGCAACTAACCTAACAAACGTATGAAAAAATAAATAAATCAACAAATAATTCGGCATTTCGTTTTTTCTGCTGTTTTCTAGGCTTTTTCCCACGTACAGTGTGGTTTTCTAAAGGATAAGTCTACTTCCCGATCCTTGTTTGATGCGTAGCAGGTTTGTAACACGTTAGCTAAAAAATTGCCTCTCCCCCAATACCTTGAACACAAACTTTTCGTGGCCTCACCATCGGTTGGTCCGAAAATTGTTTTGCCCCTTTCCCCCCATGATTCAGCACCCCCCCCCCCATTTCACAAACATTAACTCGTCCTTTTTAAAAAAAATAAAATAAATTATCAAATATCGTTAAAAAATAATTATGTCCAAGATTGATCACGAAGAGAAACTATGCTTGCTTTGTTTATCCAAACGATTACACGTCACGTTCGTTCCATGAAACTAAGATTTTGGCAGTCATAAACAATAAATATACATGTCCATTTGGCTTTCAGTTCTTGTTTACTCGTAAACAATAGCTGTTACGTGCGTCACCACTGGAGTGTGGGATAAATAGAATGAAGTTATGTTATCACCTGCTTGTAAGAGAAAACTGACTAGTATTTATACGAGGTCGGCCTGTCAATGCAAAAAATTGACAGGTATAGCTCTTTACAGCATAAAGAAAGAACATTTTGCCGGTCCCCAGCCAGGCCAGCTAAAAATGGTTTCGTTTGCTGTTAAAAGTGCTATACCTTAGGCCCCTCCCTGCCTCCCCTCTCAGATCACCTTTTGACTACACTGAGAGACAAAGAGATGGCGAGCCCTCGTAGCCGCCACTCTTATATAGGGAGGACCGTGCATGCGCATGCGCGGTTAGGTCACTGGGGTGGCAATTCAAGTCTCAAGCATCCAACACCATCATTGAGGCAATAATGCAAAACACTGACAGGTATAGCACTTTTAACAGGAAAAGAAACCATTTTTAGCCAGCCTGGCTGGGGGCTGGAAAAATGTTCTTTTTATTGCCGTAGAAAATGTCATTACCTATTTTTCCTTATAGCATTTCCTTCCTTTGAAGGGCTCAATCCCCTAACGATGAAAGTTGGCTTCACTGCCATACTCGCAGCTCCCCTTCCACTGCGCATGCACGTGAGCCTCTAATATAAGGAGTCGCCTCTAGTTGGGCGTCATTCTTTCTTCCTAGGGCATACACGATGCGGCTTTCTCTTCTCTTTTCCTTCTTCAATACCAGGACCCAATAGATTCTACTTGAATGGACCTCTGCAAGGGAACCACCCTGCTTCTTCTTACAGCTTGCCTTTTAGGTTCGTAGTGTCTTTACACATACGAAGTCTTGCAAATGTTGGTACACTGCAGCACAGGCGACCAAGCAACCGAGCATTCGGACGACCTCGAGGCTCAAAGACTCAAATAATCACCGACCGGGACTCAGGCTCCTCTTCTGGGATTACGGACTTGCTCATCCTGCTTCCTTGGAAGTTCATTCTTCACCTCTGTTGTGTCTCTACGCCCAGGCACTCGTGTACTGGCCACGGCAGGTACCGGGCCTTTGACTCGCCGGCAGGAGATGAATGCGTAACCAGGCAATCGCTTATCGCATCAAACGTAGTTAATACGCCAGACGTCCCGGGGCTCGAGGACCAACACTGGTGGCAACCAAAGAAGCCGCAACCAAATCCGGGTTTCCCCCCTCCCTCGGACGTCCGTCCACGATCCCCCAGACCCTTGCATCTGCTGAGGACCGCCAAGCAGACCGCAGCTATATGAAGCAGCCTTTTCGGCCATCCTTGTTCCCTTTCTCCCAGAGACAGTCTTCATAAACAGCAACTGTTACACACTTACGGTATCGAGCCCAGTGGTCCGGCTATTCAAGCCTCTCTCTTTTCGGATGCCACCCCCCCCCCCACTCGGGCTTTAGCCCATGGTCCTCCAGACTCTTGGGGCGGCTAGGGACACACAAGAGGACTGCGGCAACGTCATGCAGTGTCCTGCCTCCTGTCTCTCCAAGATGACTCTCGCAAGCGGACACACCTTTTGGATACCTCTCTGACCCCGACTCACAGTCTTCTAGACTCTGGATCTGTCAGAAGCAATCAAGGTATTCCTTCTGTGTCTCCAAGACGACTCTCGCAAGCAGCGACCAAACTTTGCCTTTCGGACACCTCTCTGACCCCGACTCACGGTCTCCCTGACTTTGGGTCTGCCAGAAGCTATCAAGGTAACCGCAGCAACATGAAGATAATTTTACATTCTTCCTGTCCCCTGTCTTCGGTCCTCGGTTTCCAGGAGGATGCTCTCACAAACAACGACCGTACACACTAGCTGTAACTTGTCGCTAGCTCTGCTGTTCCAGTCTTCGCTGTTCGGATGGTCTCCTTGGGCCTCCATCTAAGGTCCCCCAAACCAGTAGGTGTGCTAGAAACAATAACGCCGACCTTTTCATCTTGACCCTTGTTTCCCAACATCGGTCTTTGCAAGCAGCAACCGTGTTACATACAGGCTGTAACATACCAGGCTGCGCTAACTTACATATCTTCACTTCTTGGAGCGGCCCTTTCTCCCCCACCTTCACCGGACCACAGTCCACCGCCCCCCCCCCCAGACCCTCGGGTATGCTAGGGACAATACGGGGAACCGCAGATTCTTGACGAACTTCGCACTATTCAGCGATTCCTTACCCCCATCGCCTGTCTCCGGTCTCTTCTTGACAGGAACCTGACGTCTGCTTAAGTTTTGTTCCAGAGCACCCCCCCCCCACGGCCTTTGGCCTGTTGGGAGCACACAAGAAGATCACAATGACATCAAGGACTGCCTCCAGGCGCACGTCTCCTGTTGCCAAGAACTTGTCACTTACTCTGTGGATCCCGTTACGAGCCACGACTCGTCATTATCTACTACAATCTTGGTCTACGGTTTCCTCGGACCTTGACTCACAGTCCGCTGGAACCTTTGGTCTGCTAGGGACGTCTGAGGGAGCCACAGCTCCGCATGAAATGCTCACGTTGGCCAGCTACTCTTGCTTCCAGTCACCAGTTTCCAGCTGACATTACCACTGCTGGTTATCTCTTCAATCCTGCACACGCCATTCTAGGACCGCAGGTGGTGATCAGATTAGACAGCGCCTCTTTTACTACAAAGCTGTAGCAGACCTTCATCATTTTTATTACAGGGATTTCGGCCCCACTCCCTTCCGCCTTACTGGCATTTCAACCATCTTCGTTCAAAAAAGGTGGGTGGGGGATCCGTCATGGCCTCTGAGACTGCCTCCAACCACCATAACACAAACTAACGGTCCGACCGGTCACCCCAATAGGAAGAGCTGTGGGCCCGGTAAAACAGACAAAGTGGCGGAAGCATTTTCTTCCTTCGGCCAGCTACGGTTGCAACTCCATCCACAGTCATTCACGTCCACAGCTCCTTGACTCTGGTCTCCTGTTTCCCGTTCTCCGAAGACACCCTTCACAGGCGTCTAGCTTCAACTCAATCTCCTCCGCGACTCGGACGTTGTTCTCCAGCAGACAACTCTTCACCACAAATAGATTGTTCCACCGTCCCTTCTACTGACCGTTCCGTCTCTTGACACAGCTTATGATGCAAGCTCTTCAGCCGAATCGTTGATTCCTTGCCTTAAGACACCTCTTCCAGACCCAGCCTCCGAGATACCGGACACACAAACCGGAACTACCACCTTAATGCTTCAAAACACATTCTGTTGTCTACTCTAGCTCTTCCGTTTCCTCGTCGTTCAGCCGTCATCAACTATATTCATATCAATGTTCCCTGGCCTTATTCAGTGTTTTTCAGTTTTCACCCAAGACTTGCCATGCGAAGATTGCAGGACTCAAGCCACGGGTACGGTATTCGGTTTCCGAGAAGCTTATATACTCTTAATCCTTCAACTGGGGAGCCATTACTTTCAAGCTGCTTCAACCAAGAAGTTCCACAGATTTTTCTACAATGCTTCTTCGGATTACTCCAGCCATCATCACGGCTCCCCGGCATCCTGCCCTTCATTCCAGAACCCGGCGGGCGGGTTCCCTCCTTCTTCTCGTCAGTAGACACCTCAGTTGCAGTGGCGTAACTACAATGAGGCAGAGGAGGCAGCCACCTCTGGGCCCACCGACTTTGGGGGCCCACTAACGGCCCCAATTTAAAATTTGTTTGTAACCGCAAAACATTAGAAAGGAACTTATTGCTATAGTTAAGTGAAAAAAGTTGTGTCGTATGTTGTTGTAAAAACTTAATTGTTTTATTCTTTAAGTATGGTGGGGTGGGGGGGCTATACTGGGCTCTGGCCTTGTGTGTCAAAAAATGTTTTTATGAAGGGGGAGGAGAGCCTCCATTGGGCTCTTGCCTTGTGTTTCAAAACTTCATTGGGCTCTCGCCTTGTGTTGCAAAAATATTTTTTTATGAAGGGGGAGGGAAGCCTCTATTGGGCTCTTGTCCCCTTGCGTGGCAAAACTCCATGTATTATTTTAGTAAAGGGGCCCTCCACTGGGATCTCACCTTATGTGACAATAACTGAATTTTTTTGCAGCCTCTAGGCCCCAATTTTGAAGTTACGCTACTGCTCAACTGTGCATTTCCAATATTCATTGGAACAATACTGACACGATCTGCATGACCCCTATTCGCAAGGACAACATGCAGGAGCGTTCCAGATTTTCTCTGTTCCTTTTGTCAAAACGAAACAATGAACAGACTGAACATTAGTTCATAAGCGGAAGGCGCGACTCGCCACTCCTTCTCACAAGCGGATTGCCTTTTTTTTTCTGTTTATAAATTTTGCTTCTACACGTCACCAATTAGTATAATTTTTAACCCAAAATCGTTACTAGAACGATTCGTCATCGTATCAACTCTCATTCATGTGACAACAATAAACTGCAAGACAGTATTATTTTGAACAGTAAAGTTCGTTTATTTACGAACTTGCTGTTAAGATACGTTCAAGATTTAATCACTAAATTTCCTAAGCTTATTTATAGAATTATAACACGGAACCTTCTTCCACCCTGCACAGAACATAACATAAACTCATCCACCTGACGCAGTGAATTAATGCAAATAAATGCAACGGCCTCCCCTTGTTTCTGTCTCGTTTCTGATTGATAGATATTCTGTTCGTTTGCAGTTTTAGACCCGTCCCACCAGTTACCCTCAGGAACCAAGTTCGGCGACCATGGTTTGTTAAGTTGTCTAGCTTACTGTCTGAAGAGTAATTTGAATGCTATGTGTACAAGCAATCATCTAAATTTAAACTAGATCAGGGTTTATGACGCCACATCTCTTATAACCTATGCAATTAGTACACGCAACAGCTTGTTTTTTTGCAACCTGAGTTACATAGGATATTTTTCAAAGGCATCCCTTGTTCGATCTTTTTCTACCTTTAACTTTAGCACGGAAAGGCAGAATAAAACGGAGGGAAATACTTTCATGAGTAAATTAATTCTCCTGACGTCGTTTTATTGATTTAGATTTTTCGATTTAACGACTTATAGATTTGGAACGTTACCAAACTTGAAAAAAAAAATTACACGTAGTATACAAAAGGGAAAAAATTAATTATTCAACTGACTTGGTTCCCCATCCTACCGGACTGCTGATTCATTCTCCCCCCCCCCCTCTCCCCACACAAACACACAGTTGACCAGATTTGGCCCAGGTGATGTTACTAAGCAACGAATATTCTAGGAATGCAAGAATCAAGGTTTTTTTACGACTGATTTATTTTGGCTTTTCTGAAGGTTCAGTGGTAATCCGTATCATTAACAGAAAAGCAGTATAAATTCAATCGAGCGAAAGCAGAATTTCAGTAAAGGGGGGGGGGGTCACGCTTGAAAGAAGGGCATATAAACAACATTTTATTGAGTTTAGAACCTTGGATGGAACATTAAATCGGTGCGTCATCCAAGGTTTAAGTCATTAATTAGGGATGACTTCAAAGACTTACGCTCATTGGGGTAAGTGCCCCTGCCCCTCTACCCAAAATGTACTTTATTTAAAGTCCAGATGCCCTTTTCCTGCCCTTTCTTCGCTATTGTGGAGTCAGGGAGTGGGGGCACAAAACAAACCGGTCCAGTGGCAAATTAAAGTAGCAAGCAATTCCGCCCCCTCCCCCAAAGAAATTTTTTTGGGGGGAGGGAAGATAGTAGCTTACTACTTTTGTAGTTTTGCCTCTGGAGAAAACAAAAGGGTCCAGGGACAAAGTAAAAAAGTAGCAAGCAATTACCCCCTCCCAAATAAAAAAAATTCATTAATTAATTATTGTCCAAAATCTTGGAACAAAAAAACGGCCAACGGGCAAAGTACAAAGTAGCAAAGCAACTCCCCCTCCCAAAAAAATATTGCTTGGGAGTTGCTTGCTACTTTTGTACTTTGCTGCAAATCCGAATCCATGTTGAAAACCAAGATTTATTTCTGCACGTTGCCAACAGCTACCTCCTGATTAAAAGGAGGTTACTGAAGGACGATGATTTGGCTTACACAGACACTGACGTAGCTAGTCTTATTAATAATGCTCCCATGTTCCTGTTTTCTAACATCAAATACCATCTCGGTGATAAACAAGTTGACGAGTTAAATTATCCGGGGTTCGGTGCTCTGATGAAGGGACTGCTCACCTACGGCTCGGCGGAACAACCGGGTTTGCTCGTCCAGTGCTGGGCGTTGGATAGTGCGGCTTCAGTTGCTGCTGAACTAACAGACAACTTTGGATTCAAACAGCGGCACACATTCATCATCGTTGAAACAAGTCCCAAGGGAAGCTTTACCTTCGCCATCCCGTTGAAACACGTCATGGGATTTTTTGAAAATTACGATAAGCTAATCTATGGAACTAAACACGTGCTCACATGCGAGCGAGTGAAAAAACGCAATCTTCAAAGCAGCAGCGACCAATGGCAAAGTCGTTCTAAATAGCATCAGCTGGATCGTTCTTAAACTCCACACTACAATCTCATCGGTCACGGAGCGTCGGTGGATTAAGGATATAGGCACTGGCATTATGATAGCTGTGTGCTCCCTCAAAACACCAGCTTCACCTGGCGCGTGCTGACAACTTCCGCTGTTGAAAAACCTAGGTATATAGTTCTAGCTTTTCAAACTAACAGGCAGAACTCTCTAGTCAAAAATCCTGGCGTGTTCGATCACTGCAGTCTGCGAGACGTTCACGTGACTCTAAATTCAGAAAGATATTTGTTTCTCGATTTGAACGCAAATTATGCTACTGGAGAGTACGTCGGCTTGTACAGAATAGCGCAGCAATTTAGGCAGCTGTGCTACGACACCAACGACTTGAGTTTTGACTTGCTTCAGTACAAGAAAGCCTATCCTCTCGTGGTGTTAGCTTGCTCCAAAAAGTCCGAGAGGCTTCAATCTGGAATCGTGGACGTACAAGTCAAACTAAAGTTTAGAGCAGCAGTTCTAGCTAGCACTATTTGTCACGCTCTCCTCATTGGAGACAGGAAAATGAATCTAAAGTTGGACAGAGGCAAAGTCGAAGTTATTTATTAAATAATAATAATAAAAAAGATATGGCGCTCAAAACAAGATCACGAAAAAAGAAAGGCGGCTTTTTGCCACTCGCACTGTTAGGACCGATTTTAGCTGGGATCGAAGGGTTGGCGGGCGGAACTGTGGGGGTGGTATCTGCCGTAAAAAAAGGCACAAACCAATGCAAAAATTCTTGCTGAACTAGTGCGACATCACACGCAAGTGGAAGGTTCCAGCTCGAAGAAAAAAAATTAAGCAAAAAAAGAAGCAAAAAATTGCCCCGTGGCAGAGGTCTTTACTTAAGGCCAACCAAGGTTTAATCGACTTTAATAAACCTTTAACAAACTTTGATTTAAACGGGTTGGCTAGAGTAATGAAAATTTCAAAATTCAGAGGTACTTTTAATAAAGACACGCTTCGCTTAAAACTTTGGCCTACTGGTGAAAACTGAATAGTAAAATTGGAAGATTTCCACGATGGAGACGGAAGTCATTGGGTCGTCTATTCCACTGTTTCGGGAGAACCTTGTTATTTCGATAGTTTTAGCAACATGGGTCCTCCCCGGTCAGTCGTAAACTACTTGGGACCGGGATTTAATACAATTACGAATGGGTGCAAAACTTTGACCAGATTTGGTGCGGTCACTTTTGCTTATTTTTCCTAAGTGCCTTCTTTAAGGCACGTAATTACGATGCTGTTTTAGATAGGATGAGACAAGTCATCTAATGAAAAGTTACGTGCAAATCTAACTGGAAATAAACGTATTCTGGGCGAAACTCTTCGAATGCCTCTACCGGGATGGGCAAATTTTTTTCTATTACGTGAGGATTTTCGAAAACGGTAACTGTCGAATGTTCTCCCTTTACTTTCATAATGTAAAGGGCTCTCGTACCTATTTTACATTTAGCAATTAGTGCAACGCTCTGATCGCTGCAGTAGAAAATTTTTTTATGAATTAAACCTGAACTTGTACACACGAAGCTCAAGAGAGGACCGTAATTAACGAACCAATCGCTCGCTTTTTCCAAAGGGCTTTTCACGCTGAAACTGATCAGCATGAAACTGTTTTCATGCACAAATTTCTTCGTAGCCGCATCACTCGGTAAAGTAAGTTTGCTTAGATTTCTAATCGGTTTGTTCGTGGCATTAAATTATTCTTTTTGCTCATTTTGTAACAAGCAATTGCTGTCGATAAATACCTTAGTAACAGCATCTTTCGGTAAAATAGGTTCGCTTAAATTTCTAATCAGCTTGTGCGTCGCGTTGAAGTATACTTTTTGGTCGTCTTGTAATAAACAATTCCTATCGACGTGCCCTTTTGATGCCGCGTCAGCAGCGTGCCAGGGAAAAGCTATGTCCTTAATTTGCTTCTTCCTCACGTAGAAATTCCCATCAGCATCACCTACATACAACATATTTATTTCCGTACTAGAAATGGCGGAAGTCAACTCGTCGGTGAGAGGGTAATGGCAGGAGGCAAGTCTTTTTTAAGTTTCTGAACATCTGTTGCCAGAGTACCGATCTGAGAATAATTTACCGCATCTTCAGGTTCGATAGCAGCTCCTACTTTAGTTACACTCTTGCTTTGCATGTCGTTGTTGTTTTTGGGGGTTAAAACGTGTCCTAGTCCCGGCTGTCCTCTCGGACCGACTCCCATCACTTCACCCTCCCTCGTCCTTTTCAATGCTTGTCCAAACTTATTGACCGACATCATTTTTTTTAATACGAGAAATTTTTTTAATGAGGCTTATTTTTAAAATTTCTCATATATAATAAAAGGAAACCTCAAAATGTCTCAGCCTTCCTGGCAAACGAATCTTTCCAATGTCTTGCAAAAAAACTTGCTGAAAGTGAAGAACGACAAATGCACAAAGATTAACAATGGTGTAAATTTTCCCTTGTCTCCTTCCATTCAGTTTCAAGATTTAAAGGGTCCGGGGACTTCCGTTTCGGATGAAAAATCGAAATATAAAGGCTGGATTTCACCCAGTGACCTGGAAACTCAAAAATTGTTTAAAAATCTAAAACGGTACATCTGTAAAAAACTAGAGATCGAGTTTGATGAGCAAAAACCCATGTCCTTGACTACGTTCAATTATCCCAATTCTATGCACGTGGCTTACCCATGTTACTCCTCTTGCGAAAAGGCAAACGAAAGAGACAAACCTCTCTGTCTTAGAACTTGGGTGTACGAGAACATTCACAAAACTAGAGGGAAAGTTAACAAAAATGTTATCGACAAACCCTGGTTCATCTTGCCATCTTAAAATGCTTTAAACTTGACGGAAGTCCCCGGGAAAATTACCGCAGTGTATGTCACTGATGATTCTCCCAGCAATGTGAAATTATGGTGCAACGTAGACTATGGATTAGTTCATTCAGATGTTTCCAACGACAACTTTACAGATGAAGACTTTATGGTTTGGTATCTCTGTAAACGTTAAAAAAATGTGTAAATAAAAAAGCTATGGAAATTAAAAACTATGACTTTTTCGTACCAAAGAAAGCCTAAAAATCATCCATTTCTACCTTCGAATATCAGATGTCTAATCATAGGACCTGCAAATTGCAGAAAAACTAACTTACTGTTTAATTTCATCTGTAATGAAAGATGGCTCGACTACGGCCGGTTATTTATTTACAGTAAAACTTTATGTCAGTCAAAGTACAAAGCTTTGCAGTCTATATTTGGTGAAATTGAGGAAAAAATAGGACGGAATGTCGCTTTTCTTCACGATTCTCAAATTGATTTAATTCCACCCAAACAACTGGACCCAAATTATCGAAACCTGATTGTTTTTGATGATTGCCTTTTGGACAAGCAAAAAACATCGAACGTTACTTCGCTCAAGGGCGTCATTCAAACGCCAATGTGTTTTATTGCAGTCAGTCCTACACGAGATTTCCTAAACAAGTAGTTAGAGACAATGCAAATTTATTAATTCTTTTTCTGGTAGATGAGTTAAATTTGAAACATGTTTACGAAAATCCCGTTGCCCCTGACATGGAATTTTCAGACTTTTAAAACGTTGTGTCAAAATTGTTGGAAAAAGCCTTATGGGTTTTTAGCAATTAACAAAATGTAAACGAGGACAGATATAAACATTCGTTTTTGCCTATTAATGAAAGAAATAGAGACAAAATGAGAAATCACAAAACTTAAAAGACGTTTAACTAAAAAGTTTTAAAACAACGTTTGCGGGAGAGAGAACAAGAAGAATCACTACAAGAATTTTTTTAACCGGTAGTAAGCACCCTGAAACCGAGGCCTGTCTTGGGTGCAGCCACGCAAACTACGCCGATTAAAAACACTCTAGCAACGCAAACTAAACCGATTAAAACACTCTATCCACACAGACGACCCACGATTAAGTTTTACAAAGAAGAAGAAGAAAGTGACCACGAATATAGTGACGACTACGAATCACTGGCTCTCTCACCCTCCCCTGCACCTTGTCAGAAAACATCTCTTGATTACTGCCTCGCCCAATATTCAAGTCCGGCTGTAACTCCTATAATGCAAATTCCACCCGAGTCCAAAACCGAATACGTGACAATGAGCACCGGTCCTAGACTCACCCCTTCATATTTCGTGGTGCAAGCTAGACGCATTTCCACTCCCCCTGAGCTTCCTAACATCACTACTCTAAGGTCCCTCGATAGTTTGTTACCTGGCCAGAATATTGGAGACACTGCTAAATATTTATTGATAAAATTTTTCGAAAATCCTAAAGACACTGACCCAGTATTCGGGTTACAGTACGATAAGGAAAAAGGTGAGCTAACCTTCGGTAATAAAACGATTAAAATTTTTGTGAATGATGTAGTGGTTGAGGGGAAGCAATTCCCAGGAATATGCGGGCTTTGGAATTTGCTAGGTTTCAAAGACTTGAAAGAAACCTCCCTCGAGCCGGAAGTTAAAGCAGCTTACGCGGCCATGTTAAAAAATACTAACGCTATTTATCACAACAACGACCCAAATACTGGTAAACCCAAATCTGGTCGTAGCACCAAGTACAGGTCTGTTATCGGTCCAATTTGGGAAGACCTCAAGACACAAGGGACGGGCATGGTTGAAAAAGTGGGTGTCTATTACAAATATTACGATGATCCTAACGACTTGGTAAAGATACTCAGGCTTTTGTATAAATCTGCTTTGGCCGGTCACGACGGGCATAGAAATGAGATGGTCGAAATTTTATCAGAAATTCAGCAAAGACAAATCATAACTACTCGGGAAAAAAGGGTGGCTTATCAAAATTTAGGTTTAGGTTTAAAAAAATCTTATATAAAACAAAGAACCATGGAATCAAAAAATATCAAGATGAGGTACTGCGTCAAATATGAACGTCGCACTTCTGACGGGTCTGTGCCGTCCATTATTATCACCACAAAAAAAATAACAGGCTGATGCAAGTTGTATTTTGCGAGGTGTGCGGGACGAAAAGAGCTTCCTTTATCAAGTCTGGGAAAGAAATCGTAAACAAACTCATAGATAAGTTACCTCTAGAAATGCATTTGCCGGGCTACCAATACTGTGGTTCGGGAACTAAACTTGAAAAATGATTGGCTCGAGGAGACCCAGGAATTATTAAACTAGACGAAGCGTGCAAAGAATACAACATCGCTTACTCTGAGAGCTCGGACTTAAAAGATCGGCACACAGCCGATGAAGTCCTAATTTCCAAAGCTCAAAGAGTGAGAGATGATCCTTCTCTGGCGTGGAGGGAAAAGCTTACAGCTTCGATCGTTAAGAAAATCATGAAAACAAAACTTCGGTTTGGAATAGGAAATAAAAAAATGGATCAACTTGAGCCTGAGCCTGAGCCTGAACGATCTATGGCAAGCTGACTTGGTCGAAATGATACCTTACGCTAACCTAAATAAAGGGTTTAACTACGTACTAACCTGCATTAACGTCATGTCCAAGTTCGCTTGGGCCATTCCCATTAAATCTAAATCTGGCGTAGACGTTACTGAAGCTTTCAAGAAAATACTCCCGGGAGTGACACCCCCTAAAAATTTACAAGTCGATTTAGGTAGCAAGTTCTGCAACGGAGACTTCAAAACTCTACTTAGGCGTCATAACATCGATATGTACTCTACGTACTCTGAGAAGAAGGCGAGCGTGGTAGAACATTTCAACAGAACCCTAAAAACTAGAATGTGGAAAAGATTCACCAGGCAGGGGACTTATGAGTGAACTTACGACGAGTTAGTTTCCAATTACAATGACACGGTTCATTCTGCCATAAAACTTAAACCGATGGAAGTAACCAAACGTCACGAACCGTTGTTGAGACGAACTAGTACTAAACGGTTGTTGAACAAACCCAAATTTGCCGTAGGAAATAAAGTCAGGATTTCTAAAGTTAAGAAAATTTTCGATAAGGGGTATTTGCAAAATTTTACTGACGAAGTTTTTACGGTCCGCAAAGTGCAAAAAAACTCAGCTGGTTACTTATCTTCTAAAAGACGAGTCGGGTGAACCGATGCTCAGTGGTTTTTACGAACCGGAACTTCAAAAAACTATGGTTCCCGATTTATTCTTAGTAAAACAAGTATTACGTAAAAGGAAAGGAAAAGATGGGAAAATGCTTTACTTCGTTAAGTGGAAGGGCTATGACTCCAAGTACAACAGCTTGACGGATAACATTAGCAATCTTAAATAAATATGTCCTTCCTGTGTAAAAATACTTCAATGCAATAAACATTAAAAAAAATCTTTTTTTTCCCTTTCCTTCCTCAATTTTTTTCTTCCATTCCTCAACTTTATTTTCGTTAATAATAAAAAGAGAAAAATATTTTACAGTCTCACAATGGATAAGAAAACTTTCATGTGTGTGTACTACGCTAGCATTTTCCCATCACAAGCCGAGCTGTGGGAACATCTACGATTCTATCACCCATTTGATGCAGAAGAATGTGATTGCTTCCACGACAAGCTGCCTGACTTTCTCAAGAGTCAGTCACCCCATCTCGAGATGAAGGATTGGGCCACCGGCAATACGAGATGCCCCTAGTGGGAGAATGAATTATCGGCTGTCCGCTTCAATTCCTGATATCTATATGTGTGGCACTGCAAGCAATGCTAGAAGTTTGTTTACGCCAGCTTGTAAACTGCAAAGCCCAGATCAGCTTGGGCATAGAGTTTGCTAGGGACGGAGCATTCATTCAAGCGGGATTCTGGTCGAGATATTCTGAAATACACAATCCAAACGACATTCCCACTCTGCTGGATGAGGCTTTTGAAAAAATCCAAGAATCCATCGATGCTTCCGCCGAGCGGGGGAGCGGCTGGGTTATATCTTGCATCCTTAACCTATTAATCAGAGTGTCGAGGTATAAGCCGTTGTGTGCATCGTCGTACATCCCTCTTCCAAAAGCGCCTGCTGGCAAGAATAAAGCGATAGTAAATGTTCAAAATTTAGACGATCAGAAATGTATTCTGTATTCCGTACTAACCGTGGGTTTGCAGTTGGACAACATCGACCCGAAAGATTACCGCGAGTTTGAGCATATGCTCAATACTTACATGCTGTACTAACATCGCCGAAATGGACAAGTTTGAAAAGGTGAACGATCTTTCGATCAATATCAGGATCGATATCTTTCGTTCGAAGAGAAGTTACACCTACTTCGCGTCTCTAAAAACTTGGACGGACTTCCGATCGACCTACTCTATCTGTATGACGACGACAACGATGATTCGTAAACCTTAAACACTCATTACTGTGCCATTACTGATATAGCTGCTTTTCTACGTTATCGAGGTTCGGGCTCCCATGCCAAATTCTATTGTAGGAACTGTTTCGCCGGTTTCGGAGGAAAATGAATGCTCCTGGCCCATAAGAAAGAATGCGTCAAAATTAACCCCGTTCAAGCTCTTAGGTTCAAGAAGCTAGGAGAAAACTCTCTCGCATTCAATTACTTTAGCCGTCAAAATCCCTTCCCTCACATCATATACACCGATTTTGAATGCCTCCTTCGCCCCGTCCAGACCACTCAACCGGATGCTTCAACTAGTTCAACCACCGAAATCCATCAACACCTTCCTTGCAGTTTCGGCTACGTCTTTGTGGGACACGACGGGAAGATTATACGTCACAAGTACCAGTTGGGAGAAGACGCGGTCGACGTATTTTATAAATATATGGTAGAAGAAGCTCGATATTACGCGAGCCTGCTGAAAAATGCAAAACCCCTCCACCTCACCCCGTCTGAAGAAACCGATTTCAAGAATAATACCGTTTGTCATTATTGTGGGAAAGCCTTCAAAAAGTGCTACCAGAAAGCAAATATTGACGGGGAAGTACGGCTCGTTGACAATTAGGTGAGGGATCATTGCCACATCAGCGGGAAATACAAAGAAGCTGCTCATCCAAACTGTAACCTAACCGCTCGAGAAAGAAAAACCATTTCCGTCGTGTTCCACGGCCTGGAAGGGTACGACATGCACCTACTAGTACCCGCAGTTCCCAAGTTTCCAGGAAAAATAGATGTTATTGCTCGCAACACCGAGAAGTTTCAGACCATAACAATTAAGGATGACGTCAGCAAGATAAAACTTCGTTTTATAGATAGCGTCAACTTCTTAAACGATTCTCTGGATACTCTAGTAAAGAACCGCAGGAACGACAATAGTGGCTTCCCCATCCTTGAGGCGGCGTTAAACTCTGGATTGAAATCTGCATGGTTTACAGAGGAAACCACCCCGAGAAAGGGCGCTGAACCTTTTAATGAAGAAGGGCGTTTACCTGTACGAATACATAAGCAACATGTCTGTTTTCGACGAAGAAAATCTGCCGTCAAGACACTCGTTCTACTCCCGGTTGAAAGACGGAATGCTGGCGGGAGACGAGTACGTGCGGGTGCTTAACCTCTGGCTAAGAATGAAATCGAAGGTATTCCGAACCTACCACGAGATATACCAAATGACCAACGTTTTCCTGCTCGCCGACGTCTTTGAATATTTCCGGAAATTGTGCCTCGAAAACAACAACCTGGACCCATGCTATTACATCTCCACTCCATGGTTCAGTTGGGCAGCTATCCTTAGGATGCAGGAGCCCGAATTGGAGCCATTCACGCATGCCGGGAAGCATAATCTTATATCTTCCAGCACCAGAGGAGGAGTTTTGTTCATCACAAAGAGGCATTTGAAAGCTAATAACAAGTACCTTCCTCTTTACGTCCCTAGCAAACCCTCCCTATACATAATGGACTGGGACCTCTACGGTTTGGCCATGTGCGCTCGTTCCCCCTATGACAAGTTCCGCTACCTAACCAGGGGGGAGATCCGAACTTTGGACGTAGACACCGTACCGGACAAGGCCGACGTGGGGTATATACTTGTAGTCGACCTCGAGTACCCCCAAAGAGTTGCACGACGTGCACAATGATTATCCACTAGCTCCAGAGAAGATCGATATTGGAAAGGAGCTGATTTCCCCTTTTTCTCTGAATCTGGCGGTGTACCACAAGTTTAAGTCCTCTTCCAACACCAAATTCGTCCCGAAGCTTCTACACAAGAAGAGGTACATCCTTCACTACAGGAACTTGAAATTCTACCGCTGGCACGGACTAGTACTTCGGCGTATCAGAAGAGTCCTAGCCTTTAACCAAAAACCGTGGATGAAATCCTACATCGAGTTCAACACCGCAAAGAGGCAAGAAGCGACCGCTCATTTCGCCAAAGACTACTTCAAATTGAAGAATAATTCGGTGTTTGAAAAAACCATGGAGCAACTTAGCAAAGTCGCCTCGACGTGAAGCTTTTTATCGATGAGAAAACGGCGCTGAAATACACCTCCCAACCGCACGCCGAATCCTTCAAGATCCTAAACAAAAACCTGGTGCAACTCAACCGCCACGTCCGTAGTGCGCTGTGCGATCTTCCGACCTACTCTGGATTTACCAAACTGGAACTCTCCAAACTCTTCATATTTGAATTCCATTACGAGTACATTCAGCCAAAGTACGAAGATCGCGCCAAACTCCTTTTCACGGACACGGACAGCCTCTGCTGCGAAATCAAAACGGAGGACATCTACCGAGACATGCTCGCTGACAAACACCGTTTCGACACGAGCAATTACCCGTCAAATCATCCCCTCTTCTCAAGCACGAACAAACAAGTGTTGGGGAAAATGAAAGACGACGAAATGGGTGGCGTCCCCATCTTAGAGTTCATCGGACTCAGGTCAAAAATGTACTCAATTAAACCTCTGAAAGAAAGAATATCAAGAATGCCAAGGGCATCCAAAGCTTGTTCGTGAAGAAACATTTTAGCTTCGGCAACTCCGAAGCGGCCCTAAACTCCGAAGCGCCTCCGCAGAAGGGAACCAGGGCCAAGATAACGGCGAAGATACTCTAGCCATCGGTCACTACAACACCGGTTCTTGGGATAAATACGCTGACGATTTCGACTCAGACGTTGACGTAACGAGCGACGAGGAGGGAGAGGAAAAATTGTCCCTCCAGTTGGAAGAGCGAGAAGTGAAAATACTGACCGAAGCAAAAATAGCCGATGAGAACAAGAATGCCGTCCGCAGGTTTGCCGTATTGGAGAACCGCCGGAAAAAGTTGGAGGATTTTAGGGCGTGGAAGAAGGAGATTACAAAGAAAGTCGCTATCAGCAAGAAAAAAGCTCGCGTGCTAGAAACTGAGGCGCGGAGAGAAGCTGTCGTGACTTGTCGTTATTTGTGGCAACTCTGTTACTCTGTGGTCAACATGGTTAAATTTTTCAAACTGTGTACTGGGTTTTTGAACTTGGTGTGGTACTTATTGATGTAGTGTTAAATTTGTACCTTATATGCTAGAACCGAGGGAGGCAAGTGGATTTTTAACGGGAAATTTTACCATGGTTGTGTCCTGTGCGACGCGTAGGCGTGTCACACTGTTAGCACTATAAACAGAATAGCATGATAAAAATGCAACTAAATTTCCCTTTGCGAATTCATTGTTGCCGTGCCTTTGCTCGGGCTGGCTGTGCCGGTGTATAATTTGCACTGTAGTCGTTCTTTCAACGGAAAACGGGTGAGGACTGATTTGAGCCGTTTGTTGGGCCATCGTGTTGTTTTGTATAAACAGTTTGGTGGAGCTTAATACAAATTTAAAAAGCCTAGTAATTTAATTTTAAATGCAGACTGAGTTTAACTAGGTAGGCTAATTGTGATTTTAAGGCTTAGTAGATAAGTGAATCCGTTAGTCTTGAGTTGCTCCCGATAGTTGATTGTTAACTATTTAGGAATTGGTGTTATCTAGACACTGCCATCTAGTATAAAAAAAAGTAAGTGTAGGCTTAGGCCTTAAAACTGTGTATGCTTAAGCATTTTGAGTTAAATTGTGAAGGCTTATGCCTAAAACTGGTGAAGTACAACCTGTAAATAATGAGAATGATTTAAATTCCAGTAGTCCCATCAATAGTTTAGAAATGGCGGGAAAAAATACGAATTTATTTTCGGAATTCGATAGCGAAAATGATACTTGGGCTAAATATGTAGATAGGCTGAGTTATTATTTTAAGGTAAAAAAGATTCCAGTAGATGAAAAGGTTGATTTTTTAATGGCTTCAGTGGGAGCCAAAATGTTTGACAGAATCCTTAACATAATTTCACCAGCGCTACCTAGCTCCATGACATATGCAGTTTTGGTAAAGACAGTTTTGGATGATGTCGAGCCAGCGCCATCAGTGGTGTCTGAGGGAATTAAATTTTTTCGAAGAGCTCAAAAATCGGATGAAAGCGTTAGCGAATATCTGGCTGCGCTTAAAATTCTCACAAAATTTTGCGATTTCAATAACATTACCGACATTAATGGAGAAATGATTAGAGATCGTTTAATTGGGGGGATAAAATCCGAAACCATTCAAAGAGAGCTGTTAAAGCAAACATTAGACCTTAAAGCTACTACTTCTTTAGCGTTATCGTTAGAGTCAGCCAAAGTCGACCAAGAAGTGATAAGATCACATAGTAAAGCTGTAAATTACGTTTCACATAAACCTAGACAGCAAAATAAACCTAAATCTAACAAAGATTTAATCTGCTTTTGCTGCGGAAAATCGGGTCACGTTAAGCCTAGATGTAAATATAAGGATTATATCTGTGGAAGATGTCATACCCAAGGACATTTAAAAGCCGTCTGTAGAAAAAGCAGTAAAACTAAACCTTTTAAAGCTGCTGAACACTCAAAGCCAGTTACGAGTGCACATAGTAAGGCTAAAAGTAAACCTAAAACTAAATATAGCTATAAAAAGAAGGTGCATAGGCTACAGCGTGATAGTGAAACTGAAAATGATTCAGTTAGTGAGGTCGAAAATTCGGATACTAATTCAGAAAATTTTAGCGATTCTGAAGAAGATTACTGCCTACAGAACAACACGGTGGAACTATTGAATGTTTCAGAATTTTCCTCAGTCCCTGCTACTGTTCCAGTTAATAAAATCATTATTGTGGTGAACTCCTTGAAAAACCATAAATGGTGGATGCCAGTAACACTAAATGGTGTTAAATTGAGAATGGAAATAGATTCGGGGGCTGACGCCACCATTATACCAATAGAGTGGCATGAGAAATATTTTTCTGACTGTCCCCTCAGTCTGAGTCCATACTCAATTCATTCCTATACTGAGGGAACTGAAAAAACCATTTACACCATTAAATTGGAAGTAAAAATTAATGGCCAAACTGAAAACCTTGAAGCTCTTGTTTCTAAAATGTACAAACCATCATTAATGGGAAAAGATTGGCTGTCAATCTTTAGGCCGGATATGAATCCGTATTATGACTTGCAAACAAAAGTTAAACGTATCAAAAAAGTTAAGGTTAACACTCCTACTGTTAACACCGCAGAATTGGTTAACGAATTTCCCGAACTTTTTAGCGAGGGTAAGGGCAAGTTTAAGAACTTCAAGGCCAAAATAAAACTCAAAGCAGATGCCAAGCCAGTTTATTGTAAAGTGCGACTGTCCCGTTAGCACTTAAACAAAAGGTTAACCAAGAAATTGAACGCTTGGTTGGCCTTGGAATTCTAGAGCCAGTGACAACCTCGGAATGGTCGACGCCGATCGTCATCGTGCACAAACCGGGGGGCGAGATACGGATTATAGGCGACTACAAAACAACAGTTAATCCACAACTCGAAGTCGACCATTACCCGGTTCCCACGGCCACAGAACTTTTTAGCGAATTAGCTGGGAGTGATATGTTCAGCCTTATCGATCTTAAGGATGCGTTTTTGCAGATCGAATTAGATCGCGAATCGCAAGCAGCACTAACTATCAATACCCCGTTAGGTCTTTTTCGCTGGTTACGAGTGCCCCTGGGATTAGCTTCTAGTCCAGGAATTTTTCAAAGGGTTATGACTCAAATTACTAGCAATATTCCTAAATGTTCCCCATTTTACGACGATATCTTAGTAAGTGGGAAGGGGGAAAAGCACGACTACTCATTACGTATGTTGCTTAGTGCTTTGCAAGAAAATGGTGCAAGGCTTAGGATCGATAAGTGCAAACTATCGCGACCTGAGCTGAAATACCTTGGGCATATGATTAATGCAGAAGGATTACACACGCTCCCGGAGGTAATTGAAGCTGTGACAAACGCACCTAACCCTAGCTGCATTCAAGAATTGCAAAGCTTCCTGGGTTTCGTCAACCACCAATCTAAATATTTGCCTAACCTTGCGCACATTCTTTCTCCAGTTACCCGACTGTTGAGTCCTAAAGTAAAATGGGTGTGGGGGAAAGAGTGTGACCAAGCTGTCAGCAAAGTTAAGGAGTTGTTCGTAAAGAGTAAGGTTTTGGTTCATTACAATCCGAAACTGAAACTGAAACTGGTGTGCGACGGCTCTCCCTACGGAGTAGGCTCGTGCCTAATGCATATTATGCCTAATGGTGAGTCGCGCCCCATAGCTTTTGCATCCCGCAAATTAACAAAAACAGAGCAGGGATACAGTCATTTCGATCGTGAGGCGCTCAGCGTGGCGTGGGGAGTGAAGCGGTTCCACGAATATCTCTATGGTCAAAAGTTCATTTTACAGTCAGATCAGAAGGCACTGATTTGGATTTTTGGCCCCAAGAAAGGAATTCCGCAAATGGCGGCAGCCCGTGTGCAGCGTTGGGCGGTTATGTTAAATGCCTATGCTTATGATTTCGAGCATATTCCCGGCAAATTAAATTTAACCGCTGATGCACTGTCTCGACTTCCGTTACCGAACGACAAAGAGTTCGAGGAAGCCGAGGAACAATACAATGTTCTAGCGTTAGAGACAATATCTAACTTGCCAGTGCTAAATGACACACTAGTTAGCGAAATTAAAAAGGATAAAATTCTATCAAAAGTCTACCGCTACGTGAATCGGGGCTGGCCAGCCGTATGTGAGGATCCGGACGTGCAACCGTACTTCACACGTCGCAACGAAATCACCATCGAGAATGATACGTTTTTCTGGGGTTTCCGAATCGTCATTCCGTCAACGTTGCGAAAACAGATTCTGAATGACTTGCATAGTTCGCATCTTGGTATAGTTAAATTGAAAGGTTTGGCTAGGGCTAAGGTGTGGTGGCCAAAAATCGATAGCGATATTGAAAACAAAGTAAAATCTTGCGTTAACTGTCAACAGTTCAAAGAAACTAATGTAGCAGGTCCCAAGCATAACTGGGAATATCCTCAAAAACCTAACTCGCCCTATCATGCTGATTTTTTGGGTCCACTCGATAACTATATGTTTTTAATCCTAGTGGATGCTCATAGTAAGTTGCCATTCGTTCATAAAATGAAAAGCACCACGTCTGCGAAAGTTATTGAAGTACTAAATACCCACATTGCCGAATACGGATTGTTTGATTCTTTTGTTAGCGATAACGGACCTCAATTTACAAGTGAGGAATTCAAATCCTGGATTAAATCGCAAGGAATCCAACATCTCCGTGGGCCTGGGAATTCGCCATGGGTAAATGGGCAAGCGGAAATTTTTGTAAAGAATTTTAAACGAGTATATAAAGCTGCGAGACGTGACGGGTTGACGATCCGGGAGAGTATCAATGCTTACTTAACATCGAGTAGAATTACAGTGAGTTCGACTACCCAGAGTACACCAGCTAAATTATTCTTTAATCGAGAATTAAAATCTAAAATAGACTTGCTGTATCCCGACCCTGTGTCGATTGTTAAACGGAATCAGCAAAAACAAGTTGCTAGCTAACATCGTACGTCAAAACACTATCATGTTGGCGATACGGTTTGGTATCGTGATTTTAGTCGAACTAACGCACGATTATGGTCTGGCGGTGTCATTAAA
>JAHWFP010091693.1:19942-30382 GCA_023313725.1 Lithobius niger | reverse complement strand
ATTTGTGGTTCCTCTCATAACATAGTGAAGTGAGAAAATTTTTGTTCTACTAGAAGTACTTTTAAAAACGATATAAAAACAAGGTTCGTTACTGAAAATATAAACGTCGCTCTCGCTTAAAGCATCATTCATCCTTCTCTATGGTTGCCAGGCAACAACAAGTAACGCAGGCAAGCCATCCAAATTCAGCTGCCCAAAATCCAAACAAACAAAATAATAGTGAAATATTAAAATAAATCCCTTTAATTTTTTTATTAAATAAAGGTAAAGTAAATTAAGACAAATGAAGAATAAGACGAGCTCCACGTGTCTCAAATACACATACTACCTAACACGAAAAACTGTTGGACTGCGTACGGCAACTGTTAAATCGGCCGTAGCCGTCTCGTGATTTCGGCAGTGTTCTATTACTTTCGATAACAAAAGCCTGGCGAGTCGAAAATAGTTTACAATAAATTTACACGTGTTACCTTGAAACGTGTGTAAATCCTAGATAAACGTGGAAAACAAATACATGGACAGTGTTAGTTGTCAAACTCTCTCGTTGACCTCTCGTTTGTTTACATACGTAGAACAAAGTGGAGCTACAAATCAATACCTGTTATGTCCACTCCCGATAATTTCGTGAGATTTCTTATATCTAGACGTAACTCTGTCGTGTTGCACGTATCTTCTTTCAATGATTTATTCTGTTGACAAACATTTTGAATCGTAGCACGAAACAAGGAATCGGTGCATCGTTATCCCGCGTTTTCTTTATTACCGCCCCTTACTTTAATTGCTGTATAGCGCCGATTACTACCATAAAAATATGGAAAACTAGGTTTACGTTCCCCCCCCCCCACCAATCCTCATGCCAATTTGTCAATTTAGTTTGTAATACAGTACAATATAATCCGCAGCTGGGAAATAACACTAATAAGAGCACAATGCATTTTTATTTTTATTTACCAAGACTTCTAACAAGGCGGCTATCCTTTTTCCAGCAAACCCTTAGCATTCCTTTGCTCTGCCGCCACTTTCTTAACAACAGGGAGTTGTTTATTTGTACGCATGTCTACAATAATACGTCTTATTGACGTGTAGAAAAAATTGAGCTGCAAAATGGGTGATAGACGCGGCCTTTTTTTTTTCCCCGGCGTCTCTACATCACTTGCCCGGAAAAGCTATAGGCTTACGCGCCTTGCATGAGACGTATAGCAATTTAGCAAAACGTTACAACACTCCAGTAGCAGCCACTGCACACTTTCTGGATTGCGTGTTAGTTCTATACTCTCCAAATTCACTCACCCTGGATTCGAAATACTAGACGACGTTTTAAACATCTCCAGAGCTTGACTGTGTTAAGTTTTACCGCGCTTCTCTAATGAAGTCGAATTCGACGCCATGTCTGGGCTTGATTGAACTCGCTGTTGGCAAGGTGCACCTATCCTATTGGCAAAAACGCGCGATATTCGACGAACGCCGAGTCATTCTTTCAGTGGCCGGACTCTAGCTGCAGGCTTTCAGAGCTGAGTTGAATTATTTCAAAGTGGCCAGCAACAATCGGTTGCATGCATAAACCTTTGTAACGCGTCGCCATAGCTGTAAAAAAAGTACATGGATTACAAACAAAAGCATCAGGTGTGGAGTAAAAAAGGGGGTTAAGTGATTGAAGTTTCACTTGTTAAAAATGTACACGGGTAAAAATTGATGATTTTTAATTGAAATAATCAAATGTACAATTGAGAAAATTGCATCTGTTTAAGTGGTGTTGTGCTTTACGAATCATATATTTAAAACATAAAGCACGACAGCACTTAAACAGAGGTAATTTTCTCAACTGTATCAATTTAATTATTTCAATTAAAAATCATCAATTTTTATCCGTGTACATTTTAACAGGTAAAGTGAAACTTCATTCATTTAACTCCCTTTTTTACGGTACACTTGACGTTTGTGTTTGTAATGATGTATATGGGTGACATCGTATTGTAAGGTTTAACTGGGCTAAGTTTAGGGGAATAAAACGCGCTATATGGTTTGGTTGTAATTTTAGATATAATTTGAAGTGACTAGTGCCTAGTTTTCGTGTTGTCGGGAAAAAAGATTGGCAGTGATACTTAGTGGTTTGCCCAGGTTAGGCGTAGATGGGGTAATTGCAAGAAATATCTCCAGTTGTTAATGTACCTATTTACTTTTTCGTTTACGGTGTAAGTAGTTGCATAGTTATGAAAATTCGGTAGTTGAAATGCCATGTGGTGGCACAGGATTTAGGCAGACATTGTGAAAAGTGTTAAAGAGTTATAAAAAGTACGAGTTATCAAAATAAACACACGGTGATGTGTGTGGGTTTTCAGATTAACCGGATATAACGGCCACAGATTTAGTATGAGGCTGTGTTAGCGTGACGTCACTACTGTACATTCAATTCATTAAATTGTGGTGCCACTACTTCAGCCTCAACATCAGAAAGCTAAACCTATAAAAATATCGAAATTAGATTTTCACATGGATGATATGTGCTGCCTACAGCAAAGTAAAATTTCGAATTGCCGAAAAAATGTCGAAATTTGACCCTTTCACCCTACTATGCGATTCCAATTTTACTTTTTTAGGGCAACATATCGCCCGTGTGAGTATCTGATTTCGATATTTTCATCGGTTTTAAAGTGTATTTAGCGAGTAATGTTCCTTTATGAGGCACCGGTTGTGACTTAAACTGCTTTCTTTCCTCTTAGGCTGTATATTTTTCTCTTTATGTTGTATGTGTGTCTTTTTAGGTTGATTATAATTGTCACTGGTCATCACATACATTTCGTTCTAGGATACATTTTTTCAATCTTTAGGCTAATAACCTACATATATTTCTTTCTAGGACATAAAATTGTCGCTACAGGTCACATATATTATTTACGTCTAAGATGTATATTTTTAGGTTACGTAATTTTATTTGTTTCTGAGACATGTAATGTTTGTTGCTACAGGTTGCATAAGTTCAGCATTAGGATACTTATTTTCCTCTTAGCTCATATATAAGTTTGCTTTGGTTGCTAGGAAATACATTTTTCAGCCTAAGCAATGGTGAAGTAAGTGCAACATTTAGAGACAACTTCCTAATCTCGTTAGTGCGAGCCAAGGTGTGTTGTGATAAATGCTGTAGGAAGCTAGACCTCGTAGCTTCTCTCCTATACTATTTTAGGTTCTGATTAGCCACTGCAAAGAGCTGTATTCTATGATCGTTTACAATCGCCTGTCACGCACATGCACCATGTTGTGGTGACTAGAACCTAGCATTGAGCTCCTACGCATTATCAGCTACCAACGAAATGTTTTTAGCCTAGCCTATACGAAAATCAAGAATTACTAGCAGTAATCTTTGGGCTATTTTTTAAAATTTTTATTTTATTTTGTTGGTGACGAATGTCACATGTGTTTAACTAACATTGTTGTGGTTATACCATTGTCGGCTTTGTAATGTTTGTTATTGGGTTCTGGCTATTTGCCGTTAAGGTGAAACGTGGGGAAACTGTTTTTCAGCTAAACTTGGGCCTTGCAAATAAAAAAAAACGTCCAATGCCGTCCATCACTGTGTTCTCCTTCCGATTCCACACCTCTTTGGATCCAAATGATTCCAGTATATTTAAGTTTATTTATTTATTTATTTTTTTGTTTTTGGAGTTTGTCGTGTAGAGTAACTTTCGCGAAACATAGCGAAACATAGTGACTTTAGGCAAAACATGGAAATATCCCCATTGCTGGGAATATACCATTACACTTGTTGGTATCCACTGATCCTCTCTTTTCGGTACCAATAGTAACAATATATCACATATCAACAATACTACGTGAGCAACTCAACAATACATAAATGCTAAACACACACAATACACAAACACAATACACAATACATAAATGCTAAATGACACCGTGCTTTCATTCCCCTCACGTAACTCCTCAAGTAGTTGTAAACAAATTAAGTGGCTAAGAATTAAATACTAACATATGAGATAAATATCTTCACCATAACTGAAAAGGAAAAAGTATACAATTTTCTGGTTAGGTCATCTGTAGTTTGTATCTCTAATACCACTCATGAGACTTATTTGACGAGTGAGACGAGTGGCGACTAATTTCCATATATTACCATCAAAATATAACATTTGAAAAATTGTAGATCATAAATAATGGTGATATGTCAAGATTGATATGAAAAAAATACAATTCAGTGTTTAAAGACGATTCAGTGTAATAGTCCAAAATCAAGAAAATCCTTTCACATTAGTATTAAGAAAAACTCTTTTCCATAACTTCTTTAACTTTTGAGGATGTTAAGTTCGTCAGCAAGTCAGCAGGCATCTGTAAGCTTGGACTGTAAATTGGTTGGATGTTTGGAAGATTTACTTCATCACTGATGCATTGAATTTTTAGTGTGTAACGAAGTGAATTTTAACTTCCACCATTCACAAGCGTATCATTTGCAGATCTTGAGTCCGTGTGAACAGGAATAGGATAAGAGAAATAGGATAGTAGTCCACGAAATGATGCGAGTTCTTTTACGATATCGGTGATTGCAGAAATTTCGACTTCACAACTACAGCGTGCTACAAGTGGTTGCGTTTTACTACTCCAGATGATTGCTGAGGATCCAAGGCTTAGCATCAATCCACTTACTCCTGGCTGTGAGCTGTAGAATCCCACGAAGCGTCACAGTAGCATTGTAGCAGAGGTATTGTGTCAGATGAATAATGTATTGTTCCTTTAAAATATATCCATGCGTTTGAGAGCTGTTAAATGAACTAGTTTAGGAGTAGTGGAAAATCTAGCAAGTTGTACACGATAAATAAAATATCTGGACGAGTTTGAATATCGAGGAAAATTAATGAACCTAACATTTATAAGTAAGTCGACTGGGGATTCTGCTAGACGTTTAAAGTCACTGAGACTGTTTTAACAGGATTTGCGTTTTCTAGTCCGAAATATGTGAGTTTGTCACGATTGTAGCGAGAATTATATATAGTAATGTGACCAAAAATATGTTCTCTTTCGTAGCCGATGTATTTTTGGCCTATAACTTCCACTAACTATAGATGTTGTTGTAGGAATGTCAGAAATGATTGATAATAGAGTTCGATTGGAAAAAGTGCATGCTTACGTGTATATGTGTGCGTGTTAAATAGTGCCTATGGACGTTTCCTTTTAAGGCCGTGTCAGTCTGGCTCAGTGGTGTGGGATCTCGGCCTTTGATTTCAGAGGTCGTGGGTTAGATTCCCCACTCAGGCAGTCTTACATAAAAGTCCAAAAGGCAACGTAAATAGGTTTGCATCCGTATTTAGTTATCTTTATTACTTCTCGAAGTATGGCACTGTAACAGGCTTCGTGATACACCCTGCATAAATTGTCAGATGTTTTACCATCCGACATTGCCGGTTTTCATATCTCCATCAGGTGTCGCCTAGGAGGGTAGAGTGTGGTACGATTCCCATGGCCTCATACACTCCTCAAGGTGGTGGAATTTTGTACCATCAGAGTTCTAACGGAGAGCTTGTTGAACGGTAATAGAGGTCCGTGATCCGCCCTTTCTCTTACGTAAATAGTGGCATTTAGTGTCCAAGTGGAGAAGGATTAATTGTGTACAAGCAAGTATGTCTTTACGACATATTTATTCGGTGATGTGTCCCAACATTATCCACTTACAATCGTTAGTGCAAGCTAGTTTCCACAGTAAAAGCTAGTTTCCCCTTGGTTGTTGTCAGTTCTGTAGCTCCACTAATTCCCTTGGCCTATCGTACCATGTAGTGGAACGTAAAGTTAGAAAAATCGTTGTCTTGATGAAAAAAGCCGTCGTAGGGGAAGCAATAAGCGATTATCCCGTTTTGTGGCTATTTTCTTATCTTCTGTGGTAATCGTATTGTCTGGTTGACATTGTTGAGCTGTGTAGAATCGGTCCAATCTATCAGGCTTAAAAATCCAACATGGCGGTTTTAGGTTGCCATCTTGTGCTGGTGCTGATGAATTTATCGTCAACAAATAGACATAAAAATAAGATTTTTTTCTTCGGGAATTAGTATGAACAAACAGGGGTCATATTATGATTGGTTAAGCGCAATTTCGCGTAAAATAGCAGATATGGTTTGATGCCAGTTCCGTCCACTCTCTGATAAGCCATATAACGACTTATCAAAGAGACACACTAGACTGTTCCTTTCCGTTTAATCCTTTATGCTGCACAGTTCGAGAGAGTTTAGCAAATAAATATGCCGTGACGGTGTCTATGTAATGAAGTGTATGTAATACCTTTGCAGACAAGGTTGGAGAGTAGGCAGTTAATGTAATCTTGCTTTGCTTCATTCCAACATGCAGCTACCAATCGGGCTTTTAGTTGTGAAATGAACCGTCAGGATTTAGTTTTGCAGGATTTGGAATTGATAATTTTTTTACTCCAGGTGGTTTTGGAACTAGTGATCATACTGCACGTTGTGTCATGGAGTCTAATTCTGCTTGCAATGCGTTTTTCCTACCGTTGGCTTCGGTATCATGGATTGCATCATCATACATTTTTGGTGTAAGGAGATGTCAAAGTGAGAATACGGCGTGGGTTTTCATTGTCGTCAGAATCCAAAAAAGGTAGATAGCTGAATTCAAGAAAGATAGCAGAATTCAATTATGGTGGTGGGGTTGGTGGTAGGGGATCATTTTTCCTGCCACACTGGTGGTCTGCCACGACCACGATAAGGTCCATAAACTGGCAATGGCGGGTGCTGGAGGATGGTGTAGTTCATCATTACCAGGATGACGAGGTCCAAGTTTATCGGATGAACCCACGTCTGTGGCTATGAACGGTTTGGTCGTGATTGTGGATAAGAAAAGAAGTAATGTACCGCCACGAATGGTTTTGTCGAATCGTACATCCATAGACATGCACAATTTGTGCGAGTCTAAATCAAGAAGGTGGAATCCTATACTACGATTTGCATAGTCGAGAAAAATTGTTCTCTTGGATGTTTGCGAAAATTTAGTTCGTTGTGGATTGGGAAGTGTTTGTAGGTTAAGCAACCGAAGATAGGGATAGCGGTTGGGGCCCAACGACCCACAAGGGTTTGCTGAGGATTGGTTGTGCAGTGGTTTCATAGGTATGATGTTGTGCAGGTAAACTGCTATATCTACCGCTAATTTCCAGAATCGGATGGGAGGTTGCCTGAAAGTGAGGAGTGTTGTGGCTTTTTGAACAATTGTCTGAAAGCAAGCTAGTTCTACAATTGGGTTACATTTTGGTGAACATGGGGCAGAGTAGAGATGTTTGATGACGCGTTTGGCAGTGACAGGGAGAAGAGAGGGGTTTAATTAAAAGCAAACAAAAACAAAAAGGTTTAAAGGGTTTAACGAGCGTTAACCACTCCTGGTCATCTGCCCGAAGCCCTAAGGCCCTATATCTGCAACAGCTAGATTCCCAGGTGGTCACCCACCCAAGTATCAATCCAAGTTCTTCCGAAACAATCGCTAGACAACAATCCAACAAGAGACTTGGATACAGTAATGTATGTGTTAACAAAGGCCAAACAAGAAGTAGCATAGCACGAACTTAATTGTAACGCCTAAAGGAAGACGACGAGTCTCTTGGATCAGAGGAACATCGTTGTAATAAAGCAATTGTTGTTAATGGTAGATAAACTATCAGTTAGGCGATGGAGTTCGGCAACAATAAGGTAAGACTTTCGCTGTTTACCCGAGTGGCGAAGTCACTAGCGCAATAAAGCAAAAGTCTTACCTTATTGTTGCCGAACGCCATCGTCTAACACATTTGTTTGAGTTGGATCTTTATGAGCCATTGTTGAAATAAAGCGAGTGTTAGTGCATTGTTGCCGAACCATCGACGAACATATTTGTACAACAAAGATTTGCATTGTTAGTAACCGAGCCATTATTGTGATTGCATAACGAGCTATTGTTGTCGGGAATGTTCTTTGCTCCAACTCCGTTTTTAACTGCTTATGCATGTAATGCATAAAGCAGTTATTGAAATACAGTCGGGGAGAAAAAGGGGCTTGCGGCGTGAGTTATTGTTAAATGACGTTTTGTCCCACTCCAGTCGTTCATTTGTAATGCCTATCACCTTTGTCGTAGGGCCGGAAGTGACTGAAATATTAGTCGATTTTTCAAGATTTCGATTAGAAGATTGTAGGCATTGTTATTGAACAGTTTATAGCTAAATCGTTTGCATATGAAGGGTTGTAGGTCCTTAACTAAAAATTTTTGCCAATTATCTTTCTGTATGAAAAAAAGTTGAACCGGAACTGGCCCAGCTTATTTCAGATTTTGACAACATGCACGGAAAACGGAATTCTATCTGCTGTTGGGATATTGGCGAATCACTGAAAAAAAAAATTACGGCTGCTTTACGGTTAGCCGGGAAAGCTGCCCTAGGATTGCTGCTGCGTATTGGCAATTCGTGTAGTTATGTGACTCCTGCTAATCAGGTAATTATTGCATAATCGATTATTTAGTGTAACAGTTTGTTGTCGCCCCGGAGGGGGCTCGTTTCATTGGCTCCTGGTATAATCAATTCGACAAACGTGTGAGACAACGGGATAGTTCATTTAGGTGAGTAGCTAACGGCATAAAGGCAGAATTATAAATTCATTCCACGATCACTTTCGATAGTAAAATAAACAATTTAACAAATTTGCTTTAGGCGGCTTATGGGAAGAATAAGGGCTCCTCACTGATTGATCTCTCGTTGGGCTAGAATGACGTAAAATGGTCAACTGATCAACTGAAAATGATCAATTTTCGTATAAAATGTTTGGGGCAAAGGCTTCATTTGGCCGTCAGAAATTGTTGAAAGCCGCACTCTTTGCGCTGGCGGACGGAGGCCGTTTTTGTTTCCATGTTCTCAGCTGATATTTTTTTCCGTAAACAGTTCGGATAGGTGGGTTGTTTTTGTCAGTTGCGGGTGGTTTTGTTGTTATTGTCGGTTAGGTTAGGAACCGGCTTCGGCATTTCACTTGAGGTAATGAACTGGTTGGAGTTTGGCGTTTCACTTGCTGGACACTCGCCCAGATTCATGCTTTCTGGCGCGGCGCGGTGCTAACTTTGGACTTTCACCACGGCCAAACGGTGCGTTTGCCCCAAAAATGGAAGAGGAAATCATTACTCAGCAGGTAATTCTTAGTCCGTTAAAAAAAATCGGACGAGAGCCCATTTTCTTCCCATGTTCCCTTTACGCACATGGCCCGAAATTCGAAAAAAGTGAAAAAGTCGTACCTTTAATTTTCACGGAAGGCACTACAAATTGATCCCAAATTGCGGAAACTCGTTAAATCATCATTTACATAACCTAACCAATTACTGCCTCAGTATGAAATGCCAAACCCCAACCAGTTAACTACCTCAGTATGAAATGCAAAACCCCAAACGTACCTAACCTAACCTAACTTACAATAACAACAAAACCACACAAAACCACACGAAACTGACAATAACAACCCGCCTATCAGAACTGTTTACGAAAAAAAATATAAGGTGCCCTGCCGGCCCGGCGAGCGAACGCAAACACCGTATAGATGTACGGATTGTGGCGCTACAAATCGACCGTTTTAAGTCGTTTTAACACTTTCCACGCTCTAAAACCTACTGTCCATGTATTTAGGAAGGTGTTGCAGCCATTTGGAATCAATATCGTAAGGACATCGAGTATGTGCCTAATGTAAACTTTAGCCCAATAGAGAGCTTTCATTGGCTTTCGTCTATTAAAATAATAATGTAGCGATATCATAATGGCAAGCGTTCTTTGGTAGCAAGAGTGTCAGATTTTTTCATCCAATGTGCAGTTTGGATCATCATAGAAACAAAGTACATTCATTATCTTGGCTCATTGGTGTCTAGATGGGAACAACGGATTTAAGGACAAATTCCACCCCCCCCCCCCCCCCAAGCTTTGCAAAAATATTATTAAATTTTTTTCATATTCATTTACACTTTGTTTTATAAATTTAAGTATTTTCGACTGAGGTCCATTTTTTAGAATGAGATGTTTTTCTTGGGTTTGATAGTGGGATGGTAGTTGTTGCTCCCCCTTCTCCCACTCCAAAAAAAATCGACCATGGTCGTATTGCATGCCTGAATGTTTAGACCTATTTAGTTGATTTGTACTACTGGAACCTGCGTCGCTTTTAATAATAAAACCCTAACCAGACTGGCTGTTCGCGGCTGCACGCCGACGCACTATAGTGTAAAAAAGACTTCAATATTCGTCCTTAACGCAACACCAACCACAAGATTGCTGCAATTTTGACCTTGTAGGCACGAAGTCACGCATAGCTTCGCACGAAATTTGCTTCTGTCTGTAGAGGCCTTAAGAGTGTAATCGGAGCATTGGTTATGATGGCTTCTATGCGTAGTGATTGTGTCCTCCGTTCTTCAACTGCAGGAGGGTATTTAACGGGGGGGGGGGGGGGGGGG
>JAHWFP010091693.1:0-19842 GCA_023313725.1 Lithobius niger | reverse complement strand
GCAAGCAACAACATTGCTCTTCTGCTCAAACTTGGAGCTTGATACCTCCAACTTGATAATCTTTTTGGCATAATCAGTTTATTTATTTCTTTATGAAATTCTTGTTAAAACGCAATACTGCAAATAAATGTCATTTTAATCAATTTCAACTCTTTCGTTTGGGTCTTTTTTCAGCCGTAATAAATGTATTATTTTAGAAACATTAACACGTAAATAGTGATACGCAAACATTGATAGCAGCAGTAGGTTAGATTTACTTACGTAAGTAAAAACCAAAGACCTTAGTTTTTTTTACTTACGTAAGTAAGAACCCCACGCCTTCGTTTGCTGTGCCTAGAATTCTTTTTTCTTATTTAAAAAATTAATAGTTGTTAATTTAAAGTGTGAAATAATTTCATAATACTTTAGAAACGATTTGGATACTTAAATATGGACAGCGATTGTATTTTTACTACTTAATTAAGAACCAAAGATCTTAGTCTTCTTACTTACGTAAGAAAGAAACCCACGCCTAGCTGTGTTTCTTACTAGTGGTAAGACAACGGTTTCATTGTTGCAGCATTGTTGCAGCAGTGTGTCTTCATGATATAAATCCCCTGCTGCAACAATGGTCCAACAATGAAAGAGTTATGCAAAAAGCATTAGTTTCTAAGTAATAGTTAATCTAAAACAAAACCCACAAGGGTAAAAACCCCGCTAAGTTTTAGTCAATCAGAGTAGTGATATCAGAGCCAAAATGGCTGCCACCCCAAAGTTCCTGCATTAGTTGCCAAGCTACTATCGGTAGCAATGGTCAAGTTTTTTATTTAACTTCTGAGGTAATAGTTGGTGGGATTAGCTTGGCAACTAATGTAGCAACTTGGTGGCAGCCATTTTGCCTCTGATATCAGTACTTTAACTGGCTGAAACTTGGTGGGTTATTTCACTCTTGTGGGTTTTGTTTTAGATATCACTTCTTTTATATTTTTTTGTGTGTGGCATCTTATTTTAAACACTGCCCAGTTATGTACGATCTCATCTACTATCTGGCCAAGTTTGGTCGAAAAACAGTATTTCCCCCCAGCATCGTTTATTCAAGAACAAGAGTAGTAGGATAGTGCTATTTTTGCCCAGAGAGAGTCAGGACACCAAAATGGCCGCCCCCATGTAAACCAGAAATGCCACCGTTTTCCATGCGGGTTGTTGTCATGGTAACCGATGGTGGAAGAGAAAGAATCGCCATTTTTAAAAAAGATTTAGCGTCTATTTAGCACCTTCTAGCACCGGGTACACTATTTACGGCCAGGTATGGTGTACAACCTGTGGCGAAACAGGAAGCGGAAATTTTCCAAGGTGGTTGCCCCCCCCCCCCCCCCCGAACGGAATTGGGCGGAGGGCCCAGTCTCCGTTAACGAACTGTACGTGGCTTTCCTTCCCTACGGGCGGTAAAAATGTCAGGGTTTAAAAAGCCGAATGTTTCCTTCTTACAGTTCATAGTGCGCGCGTGGGACTTACATGTAGCCAAGAGGTTGATTATAAACATTACTAATGGCGATTTTACGGACGCACTCATTCATACATACATGTATACACACACTGCTGGTGGCCAAGATTAGGGGTGGGTTAGGTCTTTCAATTAAGTTAAGGGTACGGTTGCCTCTCCACCTGGGTTGGACCTGCCAGAGACCGAAGTCTCCAATGGCATAGCCGACCGCACCGTGTACATTAAGTGGGCTGGATTTAGGACTTCTTCTCCTTCTTTGCAGCATATTGTCCCCATCTCTTTTATTCTCTTCCTTCTCTTCCTCGGACATGGCTTTTCTGTTCACCCCCTTGCGTCTCGCTCCTCCCAAGTCACGGTACTGGTTTCGTTTTTGCTCCTCGGTGAGTTCTTCACGCTACTTCCATTTTTGCGCCTCATCCTGCTCTCCCCCTCGCCTTCTTTCTCTCTTCGCACATGGAGGCATGCCTCTCCCGCTGCTGCGTCGCATCCTGCTCTCTTCTCGTCGTCTTCCTCTCTTCACGCATGGAGGCATATCTCTCCTGCTCAGCACTGTCTTTCTCAACCTGTCGGCCCCTCTTCTCCTCTCCCTCTCATCTAACCTGGTCATCTGCTCCACTTCTCGACGGGACGGTACACCTTCCACTCTCGCTTCCTCATTCTCCTCCTCACTATCCGACGCGATCTTTCTTCTCCACCTCCTCCTGATTGCTTTCCAGGTCCACGTCAGAGTCGAAGTCATCGTCCTCTTTTCCCCTCCTCCATTATCAAAAGTACGGTAGTATTCAAGGGCGTAGGTATGTTCTCCGTCTTCTAGAATGAACCGTTTGTCGTTGTAAGGGCTGAGAAGGGACTTTGATACTACGTTGGTGGTGAGTTGATGTCTGCGGCTTCGCATCGTAGTCCACGAACCCTTATCGGTGACGTGCTGTTCAAAACAACGCTTGTAGTCCTCGTGTCCCAGCTGTCGATCCCTTTCGCTGTCTGCTTGGAAGTCTCCTCGGTGATGTAAGAGTACATCTTGAACCTGAGGCCTACAAATTTTTCGCGGGAACCCCTCCAAGCTCGTCCTTGAACTTGCAGAGAACTTGTTTGGTCTCTGAGCTGAAGAGTGGGTGGTCCCGACGGTAGTTCGAAGTATCGAACCACTCGCTACGGTCCTCAGCCATATCCGCGTACATGTCTTCCGCGTACACGTTTTCCGTCTCGATCTTGATTTTGTAAAACAGGTTGTCTGTGTCGGTGAATAAAAGTGAAGCTTTGTCTTCGTACTTGGGTTTAATGAAGCTGTATTGGAATTGGTACGTTAGTAATTTGGACAACTCCAAGATGGATAAACCGGAATAGATTGGTAAGTCGCAATCGATGGTGCGAGTCTTCAGAAGTACGGAGACGAGGTGATCGTTTAGAATTTGAAAGAAGTCGGCGTGGGGCAGAGAGGTGTATTTCACCGACTTTTCTACTTTGGTGGTGTGCTTTACGGGCAGTCTGTTCTGCTTCTGTTCCAGAGTCTTGCCAAAAACGCTGTTGTTCACCAATTTGTATAAGTTCTTTTCAAAATCGTTCCGAGCAACCTGTCTTTGTGCGGTGTTGCCCTCGATCTAGGGTTTCAGCCAAGCTTTCTGTTTGAAAGCCAGGATGCGACGAATGCGGCGGAGAACCATTCCTTGTTAGAGATAAAAGTTTAGATTACGAAAGTGGACCGAGTACTTCTTTTAGAGAAAAGGTTGGACGTCAGCTTGGTGGTTGACTTGATCTTGTATCGTATTTCCTCGACTACCCTCTCGGGGAAAGAAACCATTGAAGGATCGATCTTCAACGATTCCGGAGCCAGCGGATAATTGTTGTGGGCGTCGTGTAATCCGGGGCGGGAGTTGAGGTCTACTTTCAAAATGTAAACGAAGTCACCGTCGTCGGGTACCGAGAAGACTCGGAACGCTCTAATCTCTTTTTGGGTAAACCACCTAAAGTTCGAGTACGGCAGTCTCTGGATCATGGCCCACCCATAGAGGTTGTTGGCATCCAGGTAGATCAGGAAGGATAAGGGACGCTCGGGATCGAAGGTGTCGGGGAAATAGTTGTTGTTGGCTCGGGAACAGTGATGAGCGATGTAGGAAAGCTCGCCTCTGATTCCGGAAGTGATAAAGTTGTGTTTGCTGACGTGTGTGAAGAGTTCTAATTTAGCCTTGGTTTGCCTAAGTGCTGCGCCGCAACTGAAGCCTGGTGTGGATAGATAGTAGCATGGATCAAGGTGAAAAGTTTGAAGACAGAGTGCGAAAGTTCTGGAAGACTTCGGCGAGGAGGTATACGTCCGTAATTTGGTACACGGCGTGGTAGGCTACAAAGAATTTGATGGCTAACATGCTACAGATGGTCTGAGGGTGTTGGTATTCTTCCTCAAAGATGCCTTCCTGTTTAACTTTGGAGTAGAAAGCATCCCTCGGTGGTAGTTCTGTTTATTAAAAACCTTCTAATCCGGTCATGTGCTCGTAGGGGTAGAGTCCTTTCTGCGTTAGTAAGTTTAGGAGAGTGTCGGTGTTGACGTCGAGGTTGAATGTGGTGAAACAGTGGCAAAGAAAAGAACACTCCAGTCCGACCCTGAGGATATCGAAGGCACCACCCACATTCTTCAGGTTGGTGACGAGCATCACCAGGGACGAGGCCAAGAAGTTCAGGCTGTCGATGAACCTGAGCGTGACAACGACGTACTTCTTGGGTGCATTGGGTAGAGGGTAGGGAGTTTTCAGGCTCACCGACATGCTCTGAAATCGCTCCGCGTTCCTGGCGATGACGTCTACACTACCTTGAAACTTTTCATCTTCAGCTGCGGAAACGAGTAGGTGCATGTCGTAGCCTTCCAAATTGTGAAAGACTACTGGGGTGACGCTGGTCTGCCTGGCCGACAAGTTGTGCGCCGCGCCACGGTACTTGCCGGGAGGAAAGTAGTCGTGGTTCTGCATTTTAATTCTTTTTCGTGCCTTCTTTTCCGAGGTGTAAAGTCCTGGGTAGAAGCCTCCACCGCAGTAATGACATTTCTGTGCGAGTTCGAAACCTGCATGCTCCTCTTCGGTGAGTGCTAGCGGACGAGGGTTAACGATGATGGCGGCGTACTTTTGAGCATCTTCTTCGACAGACTTCATGAAATCTTCCGTCGTGTCGAGTCCGAAATGATACTTTTCGTTCACAATCTCGCCACCAGTCCCGACGACGACGTACCCATAGCTGATGGGTACGTGTTTGTGGATGGGAGTCCTGGAACTGGTGGACGAACCAGGTAGAGGACCCGACACGGGCTGGAGCAAGCACTCAAAGTCGGCATAGATCACCCAGGGATGTTTGTTCTGCCGACTGAAGTGCTTGAGCTCCATGTTATTGTCGCCAAATCTCGGGAATCTCAACCGCTGGCTCGGGTTCAGGGAGAAGCATTCCGCGTGATGTTTGCTAAGCTTAATTTCCCTGGTGAAAACCGAGAAGCAGTTGTGGCAGTAGAATTTTTTGTGAGTCCCAATGCCCGCTCGCTTGAAAAATCCATCGAAATCCATGATGATTGTGTAGTGGAAATTGCGGCTGCCATTATGGTCGTCCTTGGCCAGACATATCAAGTCAATGATGCGTCGGTCAACCACGGACTTGTATACCCAAATGGGATGTAAACCAAATTCCGTGGTGAAAGCTATCACGTTAATGACGAGGCCACTGTTTTTGGCTTCGAACTCGTCGATTTGGTTCAACCCCACCAGGTACCGCAACATGGAGTGGTCGATGGTGTCCATCCACTGGTCGTAGTTTCGGGATCTACGTTGAAGAAACGATGTTTTACAGCCAGAATTGAGTATAGAAACTAGCGGTAATCCGCATTGTTTTCCACGTTCACGACGAACTGGCGCTTCTTCCTCAGGTGTTTGGGTAGAGGGATGTAGGAGGAAGCACAGAAGGGATCGTACCTCCCCACCTTGATACGAAGATCCGGCATGTCATCGACGTCCCAACCACTACCCTTTTCGGTGAAGGCATCGATGCCATGGTGACTCCTCTCGTAGGCCTCGTTGAGTAACCTGGGGATGTCGTAAGCGGAGGGAGCATTCACGTAGTGGCTCCAGAAGCCGGTGTTGAGGGTTTGTTTGGCTCTGGAAAACCTTACGGTCAGACACAGTTGGAATTTGCATGAAATGAGGCTGGTGAGGCAGGCATAAAGAAGTCTGGCGATGGCGGGTTTCATGCAGTAAAAGAGGCGGACGGGATCGCGGAGGAGAGAGCGGTAGCCGTCGTCGTTCGTGAAGGTGTTCTCGTAGCAGCGAAAAGCACCGTCGTGAGCGTTGACGAGGGTCAGTGATGTGACGCGGCAGTTATTACATCCCATCTCTTCGCAGACCGAATGATGCAGGGTTTGCCAAAAGTTATCAGCGGCATCTTGCGAGTGATGGTCGTGGCAATCGGGAAGATGTTCGATCAACTGCTGCTGGGACTGGATGACGGCGGCATAAAACGTGCAGGTGAGGTTGATTTTGGGTTCCATTTTTTAATCTAAGAACAACAAATCAAAAACAAAATGTCTGTCTAAGCTTTTATATATATGGAAAAAAAATTCTACATGTTTTAAGAATGGATTGAATAAACTTACAAACGTGGCGGCGATATTCTCTCGATGTAAATTGGAAAGCGAGAGGCAGCGTGGCGCTATTGTCTTGACGAACTGGAAAGAGAGCGAGCGAGAAAAGGACTTAGCTTTTATACCGGATCAACAGGAAATTGCACCACAACCGGAAAGCACGTGACCGAATAGAATGTTCTAGAACGTTCCAGCAAGCATTACGTCATGATTGCGTCACATTATGCAATTTCCGGTTCTGACTCATCCTAGCGAATCCAAATTATCGACCAATGAGTTATCGTCGTACCCCCACCACTTGACCAAGTGACTGGTCTTATTCCCCACTTTTTTCGTTCTGACGACTTTCTCCACCAGAAACAGGTCCGGCACGCTCGTCTTTTGCAGCTCCCACTCATAAAAGCCGCACTTTACGCATTCCCCGCTTTCTTTCTTATTTTATCTATAGCGTAAATTTCGTTGGTCCAGTTTTGAAGATAGCCCTTGTCAAACACCCCTTTTACGTGAGATATGCGAACTTTGTAGCCGACCTTAAATTTACTAGGTTTTGTTAATCGTTTAGGAATGGCGGATTTTGTAGTTTAACTTTACCGGCAACAACATCTTTAGGCCTTATCTTAATCGTCTATGTTCGGAACCGTTAAACATGTCTAGAATGGCAGAAAGTAAGTCAACCCACTTGTAACTGCCCCTATGGGTGAATTCGCACTGCATCAAAGTCTTCAGCGTGCGGTTGAAACATTCCACCACACTCGCTTTGGTTTTGAAGTAAGTGTGGTAGTGATTGATGCCCAGTCTTTTCATCAGAGGTAAATGTCAAGTTGAAAAATTCCGTGCCTTCGTAGGATTATAAGAAACAAGGTTTAGTCGAAACAGCATCCTCTTACAGGCGGTGGTAATGTCATCCACGGACTTGGATTTGATCGGTTCCGCTCGAGCGAACTTGCTGTATACATCTATCTGGGTGAGCAGGTACTTGTACCCTTTGTTGACTTGGGAATACGAGATCATCTCGACTAGATCTATCTGTCACAGCTCGTCTACGAACGATGCTTTGATCTTACACCTGGGGTAGTGACGCCTGGCCGGCTTGTGAAGTTCTTTGGATAGAGTTTCCATTTGTTACGTTTTTACCATTTGTTGCATTTTATTTACAAAAAAAATTTCTATTTGACGACATAATAATCATTTCATTTATTTACTTATTTAATTTTAATGTCCCATCCCCAACTTGACTTTTAACTTCATGGCAGTAGCCACAGCAGCGACAGCAGCTCTCTCACTCAACCCCGCCTTGGTGAGGGAGAAGACGATGTTCTTGGCCGAGGAAACCAACTCCTCGTCTGCCCTGTGCCTGTCTTCGCAGGCGGTGTAAACTATGTCGTTTTTTTTACAAGCTTCGTCGAGAGCATTGATGCCAATGTCTCCTCTTGCCAGTCTCTCGCTCAGTTTCGTACCGGGGCCGCAAAACTTGTAGCCCGGGATGTGTAGTTCTATCGGCAGTTTATTTATCATCGTGTTTAACAGACTCGAGCCCTTAGTTCTAGTTGATTTTTTCCCGCGCAGTAGCTTTTGGAACTGCGCATTGTTCTAACCGCAGACTTCGCATTTTCCCTTCAGGAGTTGGCGTTTGTTTGATGTCGTCGCGGTTACGGGGGTCTACGGTACCAGTAACTCGCTTCACTTCAAGCAATACATTTCAGAATGTGGCTTTATTAAACTAAAAAATATTTGTCATTTTATTAAACTAAAATTTTTTTTATATAAAGCAAATCAGTATGAAACTCATTAACTACGATTCTGTAGACGAGACCAACTTAGAGAAAAACAAGAAGGGAGACGCACTTAAATTCCCTAAACAACTTCGATGCATCATCTGCAGACCGGCCGGTTGCGGAAAGACTAATCTAACTCTCAATCTCATCTGTATCGATAGTTGGCTCGAGCATGATAGGTTATACGTGTGTTCGAAGACCCTGTTTCAAAGCAAGTACAAACGGGTGATGCGGGCCTTCGAAGAGACTTGCCTCGAAGTAACATTGTTCTGCTCGAGCTTGGAAGAGGTATCATTACCCGAACAACTGTTGGACGGCAACAGCAAGAACGTGTTTTTATTCGACGACTGCATTATAGAAAAGCAGGACAAGATCAAGAGGTATTTTGCCTACGGGTGTCACGCCAACGTGGACGTGTTTTACCTGTGTCAGACCTACAGCAGGATTCCCAAGCACATGATATGAGACAACGCTAATGTCCTGATGCTGTTCAGGCAAGACGATACCAACCTCAAGCATGTCTACCACAACCACGTAGGGTGCGACATGATCTTCGAGGAGTTTAAGCAAACCTGCAGGGAGTGTTGGAATTCCGAACCGAATGGATTTCTGACTATCAGCAAGTCCAAACCCTTGAGAGAAGGGAGTTACAAGCGCATGTTGGATCAAGTGTAGCGCCATCGAGTTGGAACGCGTTAGTTCTGACCCAATTTGGCATTAACGGGACCAAAGACGTGAGTTTGGGTTGAGATGTGAGCGTGCCTCGAGATGTGGGTGTGGCTTGATGTAAACATGAGTTTTAGTTTGCGCCAACGAGAATTTACGTTGATGTAAACATGAGTTTGAGTTTGCGTTGGTGCCGACGAGAATTTGGGTTGATGTAAACATGTGTTTGAGATTTTGTTGGCGTTGACGAGAATTTGCGTTGATGTTGACGTGAACGAGTGTTAGTGTCAACGAGAACATTAATCGCGTTTCCCCAAACAAGAATTCTTGGTGCCAAAACCGAGAACTCGTGGCACTTTTTTTAAATAAAAGAGTTGGAGTTTATTTTCTCTAGAAAATGAGTACGAAGAAACAACAATGAGCTTCGGACCAGTACGAGGCCTTGAAACAACGACTCAAACGCAAATTTAGAGATGCCAAGCTAGAAAAGGTTATAGAGTCCGAGCATCTCACGAAGATTTTCAAAACCGGTAACAGATCCCATCAGAAGGCAGACCAAACTTCGAGCGATAGACAGCAAGAAGACGGCTGCTCAACGTCAGCTCCAGACCATAGAGTTGCTGGCAATCAAAGCGGGTCAGCAGAAACAACACGTACAGCACAGAGAAAAACTTTGGAACATTCAGAGGGCCTTGGTAGTAGCAACTGGACCGGGATATGCTCGGGACGAGTCGGAAGACTCGGAATCCGAGTTGGCTTTTAATACCAGCGCGATGAGACGGCTATCTAGCTCCATGGGTCCACTCACCCCCGGCACTCTCAAGCAAGTCGAAGCCATGACTCCGAGCGATCGAATGAGATACTTGGAAGAAGAGACTTCTTTGCTAGACACCGTGCAACTAGGACCGCTAGCCACCGAATACCTGAGCATGTTCGCTACCATGGAGGCCTTGACCGACCCCACTTCCGGTATAAGGTACGAACCGGAAACTAAAAAGTACAAGATAAGTAACCCTGACGTGGATTTCGTAGACAACGACATGGTGGTAGAAAGAAAACGATACCAAGGTACCGACGAGCTGTGGCAGTTGATCATGCTCAAGAATCCGCAAAAACCGAGCGACAATCACCAGAGTCTGTTGGATTATCCACGACATTCTTAGTAGACGCGGCGCCGTGTGCCAAGACCACGATCCTGAAGCTAAGAGATTAAAATCCAGAGCCGGTTACAAGTACGCGACCTTCATCAAACCGGTGTTTGGCAAGATCCAACAACACCAACAGCTGATTCGACAAGGGGAAAAGTACCGGTTTAAAAAAGACCCGAACGAACTTTGAGAAAGATTGAAACTAATCAGGGCATCGAGGGATGCCGTCTAACAGTCTTTTGTCAGATGACGAGTACGGCAAGTTGGTCGAAGAGTTTGTACTATGTTAAAAGGCAGAAAGAAACAAAAAAATATGTAACTAATAAAAGACTAAAGAAAAAATTTGTATTAATAAATGCTTAAGAGCAAGCGTAAACGATACACTTTCGTTAAGTGTGACATAAGGAAAACAACGATGCCTTCCTCGTCCATAGTTATATCATCAAACGCCACGGATTTTACCACCAAATTTTCGACGTCTCTACTGCTCGTGGAGGATGACTACAAGGAGGGATGGGAGTGGAAACGTCTCGAACCTGTATCAAGATTTAGTCACCTTTAGGAAGCAGTAATACGGAGAGCCGCAAACTGGACCCGCCTTCGACGTGTCCACGTTCGTCAAGATCTTTCCGTTGATCTGCCTTGACTGCAAAGTGAGAGACTCAAATCGAGCGTGATCGATGTGTCGCTGAGGTTTAAATTCGGAGCTCAAGTACCCGCCAACACTCGATGCTATGCCTTAATCGTAAGCGATAGATTGATGAGCTTGAAGTTGGACAGAAGCAAGGTCGAAGTGATAGTGTGAAGAAACTAAAATAAAAGAAATTTTCTTGCAAAAAAATTTTAAAATATAAAAGGATCATTAATTTTTTTCTACTCTCGCCAACATGTACGGAAAAGCAATGGTAGATCTGATCACGGCCCAAAAGAAGAGAATGCTGAGGCAAATTAAAGCCGGCAAAACACCCAGCATACGTCTAACCAATACACAGCTCAGGACGGGGAAGGTGGCCCTACCCGTCACCAAGAGGCAGCAGTCCAGAATTCGAAAGGCCAAAACGATCGGCCGGGGATTGAATCTGAAGTTTTCTCGCACTCAAGTCAAGAAAGGTGGCTTCTTGCCACTCCTCCTACCAATCCTGGCGGCACTCGGAGCAGTTGGAGGTGGTGCCGCATCAATCGCCAAGACCGTGAACGACTCCAAGGCTAACTCGAGACAACTCGAAGAATAAAACGTCACAATGCTAAGATGGAAGCGCTCGCCGCCGCTTTGAAAATGGGTGGAGGGTTGAGGAGAAAAAAAAACAGTGTGGACGAGTATTTTACATGAAACCGGGCTACCTATGAGCAGACCCTTGACGAATTTAGATCTCGCCAAATATGCCAAGAAGCTAGGAATAAATACGTTTCGGGGGGTCTACAGCAAAGAGCTACTGCTACTACCTAAAAGCCCCAAAGTGGTCGAGTACGCACTGGACATGTAAAGGGAGGTTCGTGCACCTTCTACTTCGATTCGTTCGGCTTAAAACCACCTACAGAACTTTACGATTACCTTCGAAAGAAGATTATTTGGGATACGAAGATGATACAAGCAGCCAACGAAATTTTATGCGGACATTATTGTTTAGCCGTACTGTATTATTTAAATAAAGTGTGTACTAATTTGTTCGAAGTTGTAACCGAAATAAAATAATTGAATAAAATGAACTCGGTGGCAGTTTGTTTGCTTAACCTATTTGCAGACATCGACAAGCTCATGCATCTGTTTACCCTCAAATAAATTTATCATCTAAAAGCATTTTAACTAAAGAAGCATTAACATGATATAAATCTTTTTAATACTGGGTAATAACAACCTTTTCTCCATCCTTTCTTTTTCCATTAGCTAAAATTATTAGTGCTCACACTACAGCATTATGTTTTGTGCTTCACATATTGAAGAAAACATCAATTATATTAAAGTAGATAACACAAAACAAGCCAGAAATATTTCTTTATCATTACGTAAACACTAATTTCAAAGGCCATTTTATCCTTCAAAAATTACGTACGACTTATCTGATTGAAAGCTGGCGAAGCAAAAACCTCAAACTGACTGAACACTCTAACCATATGTCACAAGTGTTTGGATCGTTTCATTTACCAGTTTAAGAGTTGTGTGGTAGTAACCAGACAGCTAACGCATCATCAGCCAGACAGTTTGTGGCTATTAAATGTTAATTGGCCCATAAGCCCAAAGCAATGCTAGATGCGTGTGGCCAACAAATATTAATAACAACGTAAAAATAAAAGATAGAAAAATATCGCTTAGTTATAAAGTGGCTGCCGACAAACAATTCTTATTATTAGGCAAGCAAGTATTAGGTAAACAAGTATTAGAGATTAACAAGTATTGGGTAGACAATTAACCAGCCTTTCCTAACTAAGAATCTCCGTCTAGTGGTTAGCATTAATGCTCCCCATTTGAATGAGCCAGGTTCAAATCCAGCCTCTGGACATAGTGATTTTATTTTCTCACATTTATTTACAGAAAATAAAATTTTTGAGAATTCCCGCTGAGAAAACTAAGACCAACTGAAGTTCGAGGGAGCATACTCCAAAGCCCGGTCCTAGGAGGTGCTAAATAGTGTACCCAGTGCTAGGAGGTGTTAAATAGGGGTCAACAACCCGCTTGGAAAATGGTGGCATTTCCGATTTACATGGGGGCGGCCATTTCGGTGGCCTGTCTCTCTCTGGGCGAAAATAGCACTTTCCTACTATTAACAAGTGTTGAAAGGCATAAACCAATTTCGTATTTAGCTAATAATGTCAAGACATTAGGTTAGGGAAGAAGACGGGTTAAACTTGGGAAGGAATTTGCTTGGGTGCTCCACCGAAACCGCATTCTTTAACAAATTGGCCACCAAGACCTCCTCTGGTGGGAACTGAACCTCCAACAATTGATGCTTGATTAGGTCACGCACCAACCTTTTCCTCGCATAGTGATTCGACCTCATTGAAAAAGCTAAGCTATTAACTAAGTCCATTGTCGACTGACTGTCGGTTTGGAGCAGAAAGGATTGTTGTAGTAACCTTTTTGTCCCAGTTCTAACAGCATTCTCGCGACCCACCGGAAAGTCCTTTGCATATCCAGTGACCGCCATCAGTTCGACTTCTGAACTAGTAAAGCCACCATTTTCTGCTTTGTTGCTTGCTTTCTAATCACTAAGGACCCGGCGACGTCTACCATGTTATTGGAGGAGCCCTGAGAATCTGCAGTAGGAGTGGCAGTTGATTGTTGAGCGGCAGTTGAATGCGAGGGCTTAGAGTCAGTAAAATACATCAAAGGTACAAAAGGTAGGTATTACTGGACAAGTACAAAGTCATTGTTAAGTAAAGAGATGTGGTGAACAATAAAGGAAGATGACAATGGTGTGGACAAGACAAAGACTACCGCTGGGCATTATTGATGTTTAACGACAAAAAGGATCTACAGACATTGTATTATTATAACCGGTACACGGCCATGAAGTACTAGTGTTGGTCTGTAAAGACTAAAACTGCTACGGAAGAAAATATCAACCACCGTAGCTATTTTCTTTAGTTTGAAATAAAGATTGGAAAGGTGGATAGGTGGACAGAGTGAGGGATGGTGCGAGTATCGGTCTACCCGGCCAAGACGCAAAAAGTAATAGAGAACCAGTCCCAATCAGCCTTGTCGCAGCAAAATTTTCTCCAGGACTCAATACGGACACGGTGAATGGTGTATTTCTACACCCAACAGTCGGGCAGATACTTTTCGGCAAGTATCGGGACCTCTTGCGTGCTGGAAAAGATGACGCGATTAGGCTAAGGCACACTTCATGGCCCCCAGGTCAGCATTCCACCAGGGTTTAGTAGTGCCGCCCTGAGTGACAGGAATGGCAGCATTGCAGCCCTCCACAACCACCATCTGGAAGTTGTCAGCGAGAACCACCAACTGGAAGTTGTCAGCCAGTAAGAGTCTCTTCTGAGAATTGGGGGCATCCAACTTATTTAGAAGAGTAGAAGAGATGGTAAACGTAATTTCACCTGCCACTGGGAGATCACAAGACCCTTAAACAACGTAACATCAATCCAACTATTAGCACGTAAAGTGGAGAAGGTAGGAGTGGAGTCAGAGTCGTTGACAACCTGCAAATCCAAATCAACGACAAAGTCCTCCAGCAAGATATTGCAATCAAGATCGTCAAAAGAATATGTTCCAGGGAGGAGGGCCTCAAGGCAGACTCCGACCATTAAAGTCACCCGTAATCACAACATGAAGCTCCACACAAATGAAGTGGTGAAGCAAATCAAGGAATCAATCAAAAGAGGCAAATCCTGGCAATGAAGGTAGACCGAGCAGGCGACGAAGTCAACACCAGACATAGAGCAGTGAATAGTGGTGACATCTCGAGTGTACCATTGGGCCAGGAGGAAAGCAGAACCAACAGAATGTTTAACCACCAGAGCAGTGCGAATGTGGGACGTAGCAGAGAACGAGAAAAAGTAGTCATGGTACTGATCTTTCCAACCATGGAAAGGCAGGCTATTCCAGGTAGTGTAGGGCTCTTGAAGAAAGAGAACATCAGCGGTGCACCCCAACTGACAAGAGGAGGAATCTACTTGATTCTTCCCAAGATTAAGTTAAAGGCAGCTAAGAAAGGCAGTCCGGGACAAAACTGGAATATTACAAGACTTCATAGATTGTCTAATTGCGGCATCCGTGTTACTTAAAGTAGAACAGGGTAGTCGGCACTACTTGAGGGATGATTGCAGAACTTGTTACCATTTTCTCTCTCAATTAGGGCATGCAGAAAACCGGGAGATTGTGTTCGCCACCACACTTTGAGCAAGTGAGAGAACCAAGCATCTCGTAGTGATGTGGCCAAATATTTGGCACCTGAAGCATCCAGTAACAGGGAAATACTTCTCAATTTTAATAAGAACAGAGTCCGACACGAATCGTGTAGCAATAATGAATAGTTTGAAGATTGGAACAGACACCTCAGCAATCCAATTTTCATGGGTGCTAATGCAGCATCTTCATTTAGTCACGAAATTAAGGCCTTCAGTAATGTCATCCCAAGAGAGGACATGAGGTTCTCAGTAACGAGGCTAGAAGCGACCCAGCCAGCATCAAGGCCCTTAAACATAATGATGGGTTTTCGCTTCTGGAGACGTTGAATACGAAACTACCAATAGCATGGTCTCAAGCTGGGTTTTCGGATGGGTTTTTGAAAAGCACTCAATAGCAACACCCCCATTGCAAAGCTTAGACACATTGCGGAAAAGGCCATACATGGCTTGTAAATCTGCCGACTCTAAGAACCTGCTATTCGTTGGGTTGGCATCCTCTCTGGCAATAGGGTTAGTACTTGTCGTTCAAGCTTTCACTTTTCTCACGACATCGGAAAAGCTGGTCACTTGGTTAGTGTCATCTTCCGAATTAGTCGGACGGTAAGGAGGCCATGACGGAAAAGAAGACCACGTCAGGACACCGTACCGCATCAAGAACGAGAAGGCAGGCCCTGTGAGGCAAGGGCATCATCAGTGGCAAGATCCACATTGGGAAGGATTGATGGGGGAGTCTGGTCACTCTTGAGAAGGCCGTGCCCACAGCAGACACCTTTCCTGAAAGACGACGACCTCAGCTTGAGCCTTGAGCTTATCACATTCCGTGTGTTTAACTTTCATCAGCAGAAATATATTCCCCAGGAGGTTCAGGCAGGACTAAAAGTCTTGTCTGATCCCCAATGAGGAATGTGAACTTGCCATTGGTCTCCTTAACAGCTTCTTGATATAATCCATGACCCGTGAATTAGCCAGTGCAAACTCGTCATCCATTACAAAATCCTCGAATAACCTCTCGAGTTCATATTTGGGGTTGAAGTCTTTAGACCTGATGTGGCATGGGAATTTGAGTTTCCTTTTCACGAGAGCAGAAGATACAAGGAAGTTTATGTAAGTTGGGAACAATTCGGCCTGCAGAAAGAAGCACTTGATCATCAACATCCATCACATGGTTATCCCCAAACTCCATATCAATGAGGGAGGTCTGCCCAGACGAGGGTCCTGGAGTAATAGGAACAGAAGGCACAGAAGGTGGACATCAGTCGCACTAGTCACAAAGAGATAGTTGCGGCATCAGTCAGGCCGATGGTGTTGGGAGAATTAACTTTGCGCTAGAGATGTGGGTAGTTGGTGAGGCCAGAGGTAGGGTACGATTCAGCAAGGCCATCTTGGGCTTGCTTCTCAGTGGTCAATGGATCAATAGGTTCAAGGCTGGTGCGGGCCTTAGGGGTGAGTGGGGAGGGCCCCAGGTAGTATCCTGGAGCCATCAGTGCTTCGACTCCTTTCCACAACCAGGTCAAAAACCGTCTTCCTGCACTCATCGAACAACTTAGCCTCTTGTCCTGGCCATCATTCCGTGTGGGAAACTTGGCATCATCCGGTTGTTTCACACGATTGGCCACTTTCTGATCAAAATTGGGCACCAACGAACGCCAGTTAGGAACACCAGACTCAGACTGTAAGGAACTCATATCAAAAACACTGTGGCCTAAAATATTCTTGGTCAGCGAAGGAGGGTCACGGAACCGAGGTGAAACCGAGAAAGTGCTAAAATCTGAAAAATGGCCCAGAAAGGTGGAGAAGAGGCAAAATAAAAAAAAAATCTTTGAGGAAAATGAGGTCAGGAGGTCCAAAAGCACTTCCCAAGCACAAACTCCTACCAAAAAAAAATGTTCACTGGATGTTGGTGCTGCATCCAGGTTTGAACCACCAGTTAAAAACGTATACGATAATACAATCTCCAAAATAGCAGCCTCCACTAGTAGAGTGTAAATAAAGTTCTAATCAAAGTTCAATTAGTAGACATCCGTAAGGAATAGGTGGTTAACCGGCTATAATTATTCGTTTGCGAGAAACGGGCAGACCAATATCGAGGAAGTATGAAAATCTCATGTGAGCAAAGTGCGAGTTATTTCCCCAACCCTCGAGACGTTGGACTGATCCGTTTCGAGCAAACGAGCAATTATCACCAGTTAACCGCCTATTTTCAGATATGTGTTTTAATGGTAAGATGTGACGTCAAGCTAACGTAGCGTCTTATTTAAGTTTTTAAAAATTTTTATTTGTAAGTTTTATTTGTGAATCATAATGAATTTTAAGAATTTTTACATACGACTGATGTAAATTTGCAACAGAAACTCCTGGGTTAGAAATTTCCTGTCTATGAAAGCTAAGGGAGAGACGTTCCTTTACCAGTCCCCGATACCGACTTGTGTGTTTTAGGTAAAACCGTATAGTTTTCTACTTTAATAGTTTAAATAAGAATAAAGTATAAAATGTGCTATTTGATTGAATAGTAGGTTTTTTAGATGTATTTATTTCAACGTATCAGCAACCTAGTTTTTGTACTGTCAGGGCAAACAGGGTGCCGGGTTAGGCTTGGCTTGTGGCATTATTTTTTCCGTGTTGGCACCCTGAAAAATGTCACCAGTCGCAAATGTACCTGTTTACGTTGGTTTTGGAATTGCGTCTGCTGGTGAATTTGTACGTATGGAAAATCAGTTATTATGTCACGTGGTGGAGCTGTCGCGTGGTGGATTAGGGGTTATGTAAACCCCATAAAAGTGATAGGTTATCAAAAAAGTTTGGTTTATCAAAATTAATCCACGGTGACGTGTGTTAATATGGAAACGGTTTTCAGATTAACCGTTTATAAAACTACACTTTCAGCATTGGTATGTGTTATCGTGTTGTCAACACCATGTATTAAATATTAATAACTCCATCAAACACCCAGCTAACTAGCTCCAAAGGTCTCAAAATGAACTACAGGGATTCATAGACAAGAAACACTCGCCAGCAGATAGTCACTAGTCCAAGGGATACCAGAAGAAGAACAAAAAAATAGGTTCCCAAATACCAAAACAATTGGCCACGGCCGAGGCCCACTGAGAGATCGACTTTATTTTGTCTGTTTTATTTTGTCAAAACTATTATTTTCGAGCAGTGAATTATGTCTCACATGAAAAAAAAAAAGAAAGTACAAGAAAAAGAAGCTGAATATAGAATTTTATTATTTTGAGGGATTCCAAACCACGTTAATGGCGGGAATTTTAGTTTTTTAAATGCACAATTTCAAATGAGATGTTCAAACTACGCCACACAAAGCATAACGTGAAACATTTCATATTTCTTCGTTGTAAACAGTTCTAAAAGTTGTATGATTTGTGTTGACGAAATTCCCTGGTAAAGTTATCTTTGCTAGCTCATCGGGACATTTCTTTACAAGTTGAGACCACTTGGCAGACATCAACAAGTTTAGTCACTAATGCTTTATTTAGTATTACTTGTTTTAAAGCGGTAGAAATTTGCTCGGGCGAATATTGATGAGAGGTGTGCACCAAAATTCATGTAGATAAATAGGTTATTTCGTGGTGACAGCAGAAATAGGCGTGTTGATGTTTCGAAGACAGCAGAGACTTTCGACAATTTTAGACACCAAAGTTTTCGTATGAATGTAAGCTTTCAACCACACAACTAAATTTCTTACACAATGTTTGAGGAAGGGTACACATACACACTACAAATATCCGTCATTGTTTATGGTTAAATAGATTGTATTAAAAAAATATTGCAAGCCAAAACCCTCTTTCCACATAAGTATGCTATCATGCCAGACTGTTAGTAAGGTTGGTATAGTGGGGTAGATAAGCGTAAACTTCAGCATTTTAGTGAGGAAATCACCAAATTTGACACACTAATTAATTTAGGTATACTGATGAAATCTGGATATAGGGCCAACTGAATTTCTCATACCGGAAGTGGAAACCGGAAGTGCATATTTCTAGCCGTGAGCCAAACCAAAATATAGCTTGGCCAGTTTCCATCTACGGAAAAAAAGTATTTACAATGTGACGCATAACTCCTGAATACTATTCTTCTCATTTCAAGGTATGAAAGTTGACTGATAGGTAGTTTAAGGGCTGAAATGGAAGTCAAACGGTCAAATTTTAGACGAAAAATCACATTTTTATCATTTCCTGCTAAACCATTGCTTTTGCAAAGGGAAAAAGCTTTTAAAATGTGGCGGATCATAACTTAATACTACTCTTGACATTTCTGGGTAAGACAGCCCTGACTGAAAGGTATCTTAAGGGGTCAAACGAAGGTCAAAAGTCAAAACTTTGGACAAAACAACATTTTTATCATAATCTTCTAAACCGTTGCTTTTACAAAGGAAAAAAAAGTATTTCAAATGTGGCGCATCATACCTTAATACTACTCTTGACATTTCTGGGTATGACAGCCCTGACTGAAAGGTATCTTAAGGGGTCAAACGAAGGTCAAAAGTCAAAACTTTGGACAAAACAATATTTTTATCATAATCTTCTAAACCGTTGCTTTTACAAAGGAAAAAAAAGTATTTAAAATGTGGCGCATCATACCTTAATACTACTCTTGACATTTCTGGGTATGACAGCCCTGACTGAAAGGTATCTTAAGGGGTCAAACGAAGGTCAAAAGTCAAACTTTGGACGAAAAACCATATTTTTGTCATAATCTTCTACACCGTTGCTTTTACAAAGGAAAAAAGTATTTAAAATGTGGCGCATCATACCTTAATACTACTCTTGGCATATTTTAGGTATGACAGCCCTGACTGAAAGGTTGCTTCAGGGGTCAAACGAAGGTCAAAAAGTCGAATTTTAGACGAAAAATCCATTTCATTTTCTGCTAAACCATTGCTTTTACAAAGGGAAAAAGTGTTTAAGATGTGGCGCATCATAACTTAATACTACTCTTGACATTTTTGGATACGACAGCCCTGACAGAAATGTATCTTAAGGGGTCAAACGAATGTCAAAAGGTTAGAATTTTGGACGAAAAATCACATTTTTGTCATATTCTTATAAACCGTTGCTTTTCCAAGGAAAAATGTGTTTAAAATGTGGCGCATCGTAACTTCAATACTACTGTTGACATTTTTAGGTTTTACAGCCCTGACTGAAAGGTAGCTTAAGGGGTCAAACGAAGGTCAGAAGGTCGAATTTTGGACGAAAAATCATTTTTTTTCATTTTCTGCTAAACCGTTGCTTTTACAAAAAAAAAAACATGAAATAGAATTTAGAGCTTTTTTGTCAAAATAAAAAA
>JAHWFP010091690.1:7697-29418 GCA_023313725.1 Lithobius niger | reverse complement strand
TAATGACTGGTCCCTTACACCATTGGAAACACTGAAAATTTGACATTTTACATAGTTGACTTTTTAAAGCATTTTCCAGCCGTTCACATTGTTCCAATTTTCAAAAAGATGATTAGTTCTCGCCAATCACAGATTGAATTTGTCTACAGAATATGATCAAGGAAGATACATGTTCGCACACAAAAAAAAAGTCGTAACGACGAATTATAAACAGAAACAATTTTTTTTCTAGTTTGGCTTAGCAATTAATCAGTAGCGCTGCGCAGCTAATATCTCAGCGGGCCTTTGGTAGAAAGATCTAATTCAAGTTTTGGATACAAGGGCGAGCTTCAGTCAAGGAAGGAAACAGCTCCGCACTTAACTGTGTTTCCGGCTTAGATTTGCTCGCGCGACCAGAGTTTCGAGTTTGGTTTCGGGTTTCAAGACGAATTTCAGGCATCTGGCAACAGGTGTCGCATCCGTACAGTATGGGGTTTCTGATCATACGCTACAGTAAACTAAATCTAAAGGAGTTGAAAACTCATTATTTTCATAGACTCATGATATAACTCAACAATTAACACGTGGGGAAACAAACTGTTTAAAACTCTTGGTTTTATTTTATGCAGTTAAAACAACATCGCAAAGTTACAATTCACGAGTTTGTACAAGAAAGCTTTTAGTTTAAAGCACTGGGACTTTTCAACAAAGAAATTCAAATACCGAAATACGATCTCTAGTTTACAGCAACCTTACATCTAGGAAATTAGCTTCAGATCTATTTCAACATCCCAATTAAAAATCGGGCTTACGATTTAGGGGTAAGAAGTGCACTTTCAAACCTACTAAACCTCTTATTAAATATGAACTAGTTCTGCCGCGACAAACACTAGCAATTTAAGAAGACTTACTTAGTTTAAGCTTTAAAATAAGTAAGACAACATACAAGGGCGTCGATTTTTTTAAAGTTGTGGGGGGGACGAAACCAAAAGACAACCAAAATTTCGGATTGTAAGGTGGTTGAATTTTTAAAAAGTGCGAGAGATAGGTGTATTCTCCATACGGTAGTGTTGCACCCATTCACCGCCGTTTGTAGTTTTGTTGTTGGGGTGGAGGGGGGGGGGGGGTATCAACCGGGCCGTAACGGTTGGGCCGATGTGGCTACAAGCTACTGGTTTAGGCCACTTAGCAGAATAGAAAACAAGCACCCGAAAAATGCCATTTGCAAAAGTTGAGCGAGTTTCACAAAATGATATGGCACTGGAAAGCGATAATTTAATTTAAAAAATTTGAACATTTACATAGCAGTTTCTGGCATATTTAGCGTGGTGCATAGGGGCCTGCTGGAACCATCAATTTTAGCAAGTGGCCTCTTGTGACTGTACAAGGGCAGAGGTAAATCAATCAATTGGCAGGGGTAAAAATGGGTAAATCAACTGGCAAACAATCCCGAACAATTTTGTATGTCAAAAGCAGATCAGCTTTCAGTTTGCGCTACTTTACAGTATTCTTGCCTAACATGTGATAGTTGCATGTCGTATGAAAGGTTACGCAGGCCGGGTAAAGTTTTAGTTAACTTACGCTGGACAGAGTCGACCCTGTCGATATTTCCCAGTAGAGATGGTAACCATACTGGGCTTGCGTACTCCAGCAGAGGCCTCACAAACACCTTAAATGCCCATACTTGTCACAGGTTAATACGCCAGGTTACACAGGCCGGGTCAGGCAAGGTTGGGCAGGGCAGGTAAAGTTTTCAGTAAACAAACAGACTCGACCTTGACGATACCTCCCAGTAGAGATGGCGAATATACTGAGCCTGCATACTCCAGCAGAGGCATCACAAACACCACAAATGTCCATGCTTTTATTATTATTCTAGTGGACTGAGGACGATTCATTATGTCTCAGTTGTCACTGCATTGTGTCTTCAGATGCAGCGAAAATAATAACAAAAATAATAATGTGACTTTATGGAAATCACTTCCCTTACTCATAACATACAGGTAGTAACGAAAACTTTGATAGCAAACAAACATTTGCATCTAATCTTAAAGGCTTTAAAATGTTTTCACAAAAAAATGCAACGTAATGATATGAAAAAAAAGCATTGGTGCAATGACACCATTCAATAAATTTAAATCCCCAACTACAAAAAGTCAATAAATAATCAAGCCTCGTTTCATTTGCCGCTGACTTAGTTGTGGGCACGGCCTTCGCAAAGGGGGGGGGCTCCCAGGAAAGACTGACACGAGTGTAAAATACCTTGTCCAATTTCAATTGATTTTTTTTTACGAATTTCTCTTTTTTTTCTTGTTTTCGTTTCAAAGAGAGACTGTAGCCTGTTATTTCGTCGTGGTGGGGAAGGGGAGAGGGATTGCGGTGGGGTGTAAAATTGTCAGTCTCCCCCCCCCCCCCCCACCGATAAAAAATGCCTACTCACAGCCCTGGTAAGGGGGCGAACTAAATCACCAGCAAACTTTTCTACTACATCGGCAGGAGTGGAGAAAAGCCTCACAAGCACATCATAGCAAGTAGGGTTACGCATACATATTCTGAAATTAGTTCGAATATATAGAAAGCAAATAAAGTTTAAAGGCGATTAATAATGAATTTAATATGCTTCAATTTGTTGCATGGTGTTGATTTTTACCACAAAATTGTTTTACTTTAAAATAACATTTTTAAAGAGTTAAAAAAAATACGTGTTTATTTTGCTACATGGAGTGATATGCTCAAGGCCGTAGCCAGCACCCCCGCAGTCCCCGCACGTGCGGGTTTTTTTTCAGCTGGGCCAAAAAACACGAACGCGATGAGGCCTTTATAGTAGACTATAGAGTTGATTTTTGTTTACAAACTCGTGCCAAGTTCAGTTCCAGAGAACCATGTAGCGTACGTAGAAAGGTTAAGGTTTCAAATGAAAGAGCATTCCTTCTAGTTCCTGTAGGCCTAAGCGACGTGAAAATGGCCTGTTGATGTATTAACACTGGCGATAGCCAGTGTTAGTAAGGGTCGACCTAGGATCACTGTGTTAAACTCTCAACTTTGAGAGCTTATAACTCCGTCAAAAGTAAACATCTTTAAACAAAATTTGGAATCTAGCCCCCCCCCCCCAGGATCGAAGCCTATGCAACATGGTTTGTTTTTGGAAGGGAACCGCCCTGACGTTATGGTTAACTTAGACTAAAAAATGGCGATAGAAAAAGTTACATCCATAAGTTTCACAAGCTAGAAGTTAAGTTTTAAGAATCTGAACTAAGAATTTAGATTTTGGGGCCTAAATACTAACTTTCTGGTTTAACTATGAGAAGATACGAACCACTACCACTGTCCCGGCTTGGCAACAATCGGACGGGATCGTCTCCCATCCCAGTCGGCGTGACCACCTCTAGTTCGTGATCTGTGAGCTGTGCTGTGGATGCTTTGGGCTGGGGTGTTTTTTAGCTAGCAGCCTGACAGGAAGGAGGAGGGAAACGGCGTCCTTGCTACATGGGGGACTCGAGAGGTGGAGAACAATGGAAAGTAGGAGAAGTCGGCTGGGCATAGGCCTATATGCGTTTTGAACACATGGCATTGGGAAATGGCATTTGCATTAAAATATTGACTGTAGGATTCGTATTAACATGGCTAGTTCGGTGACAGTTTTGAATTAAAGCTTAGTAGAGTGGCTTTTGCAGTGAATAATTCACTACTACTAGATTTAACAAGCTTTAACGGCAAACTGCAGTGGTACACACCACAACTAGGTTGGGGGGGGGGGGATGAAGTGTATTGCACAGACTGACTTTTGGGATTGTCAGAGCTTTATCAGTTTTATTGAATTAATAGTAGGAAAGCTAGTTTGTTTGGCTTGGGAATGGTTGTCACGATCGGCGATATAAAGGGAGATTTTCGGTAAAAATATGTACAACAAAATTTGTGTCCGGTAAAATTTAAAGAAAAAAAACCGGTCGAGCAAGTGGTAGTGTTCACGGGGCAATTTAAAATAACAAAGGGATAAATAATAAGTTATTAAAGAATGCTAAAACGCATTTATCAGGGCAATATTTGTAGAGGCAGATAACTAGTTTTCATGTAGGCTGGACATTTTTCACAATTTTTGGTGGGCAACAAATAAGATAAAAAATATCACACTTAAGTTCTAAACAACCTAATCATGAGGTTAAGTACCTTTGCAAAGGAAGCCCCTCCTAACCCACAACTAAGCTAACCTAATTTGGCTTTATGCCTAAAAGAAAATAAAAAGAAGTAATTACAAATGTACAGAAATGTTGAATAATGGCGGCCGGAAGTGAAGAGCGCAGCGGGTGGTTTGGAGTGATTTTTAAATGGCTGTAGATAATTTTCTGGGAGGAAATTTGGTATTCGGCTTTCCCCAGCCAGTAGCTAGATCTTGTGGCTATTAAGGGGTTCCAAGTTTGGCCGATTTAGTCCATTATTCAGGAAATGGCTGAGGTTTCAAGACCGAGGTCTTTTTGCGTTTTTGGCGCTCGAGAAAAAAATTGTTCGTCTTGAAAAACGAATGTTCCCTGAGGTTTTTTTGACGACTGGAGTCCAGGTATCCTCTCCAAAATGGTTTTTGGCTAAAAAGCCCTTTACAGGCCCCGACGCAGAGGATTCCATTTGGGGTTCCTGTTGAATGGAAGCTACAACAGAAAAGGTTAGTGCACACAAGACATGCTACTATCAAGACTGCCAAGCCCTGTAGAGTAATACAAGAACAACACGAGTTAAGTATTACTGCCATTGAGAAACTATTCTCGTTTTTCATTCATTCTGGTCATAGAATGAAATAACAGGTTGGATGGTATCCTATCCCCGGATCCACAAGAGAAAATTAAAACACTTTTTTACAAAAAATAAACTTTGCCGTTCTATATTTTTGGGACCAACGTCTTTGTGGCCTAGAAAATTTTTTATGTAAAATTCAAAGTTACAAATTTAAAAAGAACACTAATTTTGCAGCCATTAACTAAATGCTGTCCGCGCTGCTTCATGTAGGAAATCGTACAAGCCTTTAGAGAGGGGCAAAAACACATTTATATGAAAACTGATTTTGTATTTGCACAAGTTACAAAGTTAATTTTGGTGCAAAAGAAAACTGTCAAATGATGCATCCCGCTATTTAATGTCCGTGTTAATATCGTTTAATTTAGCCTAATTACGATACCTCATTAGAATATCGGTATCGGATCGGTATCGGGACCGGCACACTATCGGAGCGATAGGCCGACCCCCTTTTATAATTAACAGTCAATGAACTGCATTAATTAATCATTTAACTATTTTAATCACTAATTAAATCCGTTTTATTATTCATCAAACTCTTTAATTAAAGCTTTTAACTCGTTAACGTAAACGTTAACATCGTCCTTTAGCTTGTCAGGCTTTCCGTTCAAAGAAAAAAAATCCCATCCGTAGCCAACGTGCTTTGGCAAACGCATTTTGTTGGGTTTATGACGGAACTGTAAACACAAGTAGCGAATAAGCAATCGATTTGTTCAGAATTTTGTGAAACTCTCCGTAAGGAATGGCATTAATGTTTTACATCCATGCGCAAGTTCTTTTAAGGACGTAATAAGTTTGGCGTTTACGCAATGCGCCTAGGCCTATAAAAAAAAAAAAGGAGCGACCAAGCAGTTGCCTGCATTAAAGTGCGTAGCGAACGCAACAGCGTTAAGAAATAATTGTAGAAGACATTTGTTTGTGTAAAAGGTTCACGATATCGTAATTATTGCTATTATTATTGTTGGACGATGATTTGTGTTTATTTTTAAACAATCCAGTGCCGTAACGCCTAAACCGAAGGCCTAGTGAAACAAAGTGTTGCTTTGATGATCAATAGCGTAGTACGAAGCCGTCACTAAAGTGCGTTGAAAGCAATTTTATTAATAAACAAAAACGGAACGTTAAATGTTTAGAGTAAGGATCTAAAAGTCAAAACCTAGAAGGAACACGGACAAGCTTTGACAGTTAGGGTCTAGGTGTAAAATTTTGTCAGTAAGAGGCTGGAAATCATTAGACCCTTACTACCCGGTGGTTAGATTAGTTCTAGTCTCTTCGGACTGAACGTGTGTATGAACGGTTGTAGCAGGTTTTATTTGTTCTTAGAATATTGTTTTGGAACTTTAATAACACAATTTTCTTGTGAAGTTTGGCATTTTGTCTTTTGATGCTTTAGAATTTTTATTATATTTCGTAGATTTATGGTAGAGGATTACCATAATGCTGTTTGCTACGAATATGCTGGCATGTTACTAAATTGAAAAATAATTTTCAACGTAAAGCAAAGCAGGAAACGTATAACCATACTACCACTTGATCATCACATGGGTCATTGTAGGATGATTTCCAGTTTTTCATGAAAATGTATTTATTGCTGACCACCGGGTAGTAAGGGTCTAACGCTTTCCAGCCTCTTACTGACAAAATTTTACACCTAGACCCTAACTGTCAAAGCTTGTCCGTGTTCCTTCTAGGTTTTGACTTTTAGATCCTTACTCTAAACATTTAACGTTCCGTTTTTGTTTATTAATTCGTGTTACTTTTAGAATTGCAGCTAAACTGTAAAACAGTGCAGTTGGCGGTCACAGCTGATAGTTTAACACAAGAGACCCTAGGCTGACCCTCACTAATCTAGCTATCGCCAATGTTAACAATAGAAACAAATCCTTTAATCTTCAGTCTATGTCTCGCAGCTGATGTTTGCTAATTGGTATTGTTGCATAATAACAATGTTTAAAACAATGTAAAACAATCAATCTGGTGGTTTAGAGCTCCGTAACCCCTGAACCACTTGACCAATTAGAAAAGGCCTTATGAAAAGGGCACATCTACAGAGCAATACCTGTAAAATGAGCTAAGAACCAGCTTTATAGGACAAATGGTTTGACCTGTAGAGAGGACAGACGAAAGTATCCCCAGAACAACAACAACAAGAAGAAGCTGAACAAGAAGTTGTCTATTTGGCCCTTGTCTGCATCTCGGGTTTGGCTGGACCGAATTTCACAATTTTTGGACTGCAGACAGGCCTTTACTAGTCAAGGCTAGATTCCAAATTTGGTTTAAATATGTTTACTTTTGACGGAGTTATAAGCTCTCAAAGTTGAGAGTTTAACACAGAGGTCCTAGGTCGACCCTTACTAACACTGGCTATCGCCAGTGTTAATTAAAGCATAAACTCTGAGTAGAAACTTGCGAGCTCTAGTTATTGTTACGAACCGATTGAAGTAATGATTTTGGCTAAAAATTTGGACAATTAAGTACCGTAACATTTAGGCAGTACGCCTACAGAAAATAAACAAATCCCGTCAGTTGACGATTTCATTTTGCTTAAGGCATAAAAGGCCGTTCCTTGTTATTAATTGTCAAAAAAAAAAATATCATTCAAAAATAGTCCTGAAATTTAGCAGTTACTAGTGTAATCCCCGCAACAAAAAAAAAAGAGCGTTTCGAAAGTCGCAGTTGCAATCAGCGCAGTATATTTATGCTATAGGCGTCTGAAAAAAAAAGTGGCGAAACCTTGTCGCCGACAAGATTTTGGAATTTTGTGTGTGAATTACTAATTGAAAAGTGTTCAAAATGCCTAAAATTGTGAAGCCTAATAACGGGAAAACTGCTCCTAAAAAAGTAACGTCTAAGGTTAAACGTTCAACCAAAGGGAGAACGATTAAGCCATCAGTTAGGTTAGGCAGTCTCGCAGCCCAAAATCCCGTTGCGCCAGCCGACCGTAGCCAACCTCAGGAATGCGTGCCGTCCACGTGCCCCGGCACATGGCAACTTCACCACGCTGATTCCCGTTACGACAGAGTAAATCCACCTGCACACGAGCACGATTGTTCCTCTAATAATCTTGAAAGTAGAATGGATTCACGTTTTCCAGCGTTCACCCAAAGAAATAGTGACATGCAAAACACTGGAAATCAGAATTTCGACTTTTTAAACCAAAATTTTGGAAATAATGGTTTTGGTCGACCTTCTCAAGCCCGGGAAGTACCTAACCTAAATCCCAACAGGCCTATTGTTCCCCCGAACGAACATCCTGGTAGGGTCATTGTTCCCCAAAACTTACATCCTGGAAGGCCTATTGTTTCTCGTAGCCAACACCCTGGTGTACCAATTGTTCCCTCCGACCAACATCCTGGCGGGTCTATTGTTAATTCGGTTCCGGCTACCCAGCCAACCTTAAACAACCCTTTAAGGATTGCGTCATCACCCACCTACAGCCCCACCCCATCCTTTAACAGTGACTTATCTCAAGTTATTTCTGGATGCTTGCAACAAGCCCAAGAAATTCATAACAGTTCTTAAAGAGAAATAGTAAACGACTTAAGGGCAACGCAGGCGCCTATGCCTAATCAAAATGTAATTCATCCTCAAAATAGAATGTTTGACGACGTCAGAGAAGCTAAAAAGAATTTGCTGAAATTTTCTGGTGAAAATAACTCTGACATTTTTACTTTTCTTTTGTTGACCGATAACTTGAGAAAAATTGACCCAGACTTACCTGACAGGGAGTTAATCGCAGCAGCAACCAACAAGTGTACTGGTCGCGCTGCAAGATTTTTAGCAACGAATCAAACCATTGCTAACGTGCAAACATGGGGTCAGTTTAAATCCGTCTTCGTAGAACGATTCGGAGGCGGAGGTAGAGAGGCAACTCGCACTAAATTTCATCACGCTAAATTAAATCCTAATGAGTCTATCGAATCTTTTGCCGATCCATTAGAGCTCATGGCTTCTGAAATTTGGATGATTTCTCCTAATGACAGTGAAATGGAGCGTTTGCTTAAAATAAGTTCAAAAGACGAAGGTCTGCGTAGTGTTTTCAAAACTGCAATGCCTAAGGAGTTAGAAAATTATTTAGCAAGCATTAGACCAAAATCTTGGGAAACCATGCTAAACGAGGCATTGCGTAGAAATGCCGAGATCAATGTTAGAGACGGCAATCCTCATCCACAACCTCAGTCACAGTCGAGCGTGCCTTCAGCTTCCCTCGGTAACCAAACCTCCACTGTTTCATCGGCCGAGTTAGGCAAAGTGCTTCAAGAATTAGAACGCAGTAGAAAGGAGATTAGAAACCTAAAAACTAAAAAAGTTCTGAACACTGCTAGAGTCAGCGCCGTAGCCAGCCACAATACGAGCGAGAACAAGGTTTGCTACCGTTATTTAGGGTTAAATCACATCAAAAGTGAGTGTAGAACAAAAGAACCTAGACTTAACACGGTTCGTGCTAAGAACGAAGCCAGGGGACATGGCGAACTACTTAAGTCATCGCAGAAAAACTCTAACTCGAAACGAAACCGAGACTTTCGAGACAACTCTCAATTAAACCTGCAGCGTTATGCACAGCAGCGTAGGGGTAACAAAAATCGTTATAACTACCAAAGCCAACGCTACCCCCAGCAGCAAAATGGGCAGCAGCAACAGCAGTCGGCGATTATGCCAGCAACCACCCAAAGACAATCAAACTCCCAAAATCCAAAAAACTAGTGTGCAGCCCGATTAAAAACAGGTTTTTCGAGCTCACCGGTTATTCGCAAGCAAGTAACCAAGTACCTTGCCCTGTGAATGCTTTAAATCCTGAACAACCAGACCCCCCTCCCACCCCCACCCTGCCAAATTCACGTGCAGTAATTAACAAACTTTTCAGTCTAAAAACTGTACACTCTGATGAACTGGCAGCAGGTCTACTGTTGGACTTGTACTCGAAAGTAGATTGGACTCAGCAAAAATTGGCTTTAAGTGATAGAACTTTAACGTTGCCAAGACTTGCGTCTTATTTCGGTGCAATCCATAACAAGTATGTTGCGTCCGAATTAGTCATGAACTCACATCTGTCACACCATTTCAGTGCCGCACTCCGCAAAGCGAACGGAATGCATAAACTTTCTTGTGACTCAGTGATACTGACATTGTTTGAAGATGGTATTGATGCCACAAACTTTCATTCTGAACTTAACTATGTTGAAACTACTAGACCAATTGTGCTTCAATTGTTAGGAGAAGAACGCAAAGTTGAATTTCGCAGCGTTAACGATTCAAATGAGCGAAAAGAACTTTTGATTCCCTCCGGACAATCAAGTCGCATTTCCAATCAAAATCAGCGTGACTGGAAGATTAGGATCCCCCTGTTGGCATCAGTTACCGCGCCAACAATTTGCTTGATTTATTGGGACAGTGTTTCAAACCTTTCAAAAAACCCAAAGACTGTAAGCAAAAGCAAGCAAGGACGCGAGTCAGCGCCAGTCCCAACCGCCCCAGCGGACGATTTTCGCCCAGCGCCACTCCAACTCCATATAGCGGCGGAAATTGACACTACTGGTTACGCGGATGCTGAGGCAGCTATCCACTGCGAATCAAACCAGCCTAAGTGCGCCGCAACCGAAACCGAATCCTTTCCAGAAAACAGTTCAATTAACTGCATTGGTTATAACGAAAGAACAGTTCACACTAGGCCCTATTTGATTTTTGACTTTAATAATCATCACAAGCTAGCGCTCTTGGATTCAGGGTCAGGAGTCTCGCTTATGGAAATGTCAACACCTAACGAACTTTTGAATGACCCAAGTGTTAGTTGTACTAAAACTAAATTGACCAAAGCTGTAACTTTGTTAGGAGTAGGAAATAAGAAGATAACAGTTGATGAAATTTTGATGGCAGAAATTTCAAAGTGTGGGTTTTCACATAAGCAACGATTTAGGATCGTTCCCAATGGTTCCTTTGGAAAAATTCACATTTTATTAGGATTTGATTGGTTATCCCAACAACCTGACGTTGTTAAGCTAAATTGTAGCCAAAATATTTTGGAGGTCGGAGATCTGCATTTTATGCTATCTTCTTCGCCATTTGAAGCTTGGGAAACCTTCACTCATAACCAGGAACTTATAAACTTTGAAAATTTTAATGGAACTTACGCTTACTCAGCAACCATTAACATTGCATCAGACGAAGAGTCACCCGACAACCCGAAGGCGAATTGGAACTCAACGCCTCTGAAATTTTATGATGAAATTCCAGTTTCATTATTTAAACACGTAGTCCTTCCCAGCAACTCCGAAACCCGAGTGACAGGCGTGTTACGTGTCGGATACCCGGAAAAACAAACCGGAGTATTCATTCCTCAGTGCGCCGACTTTCAACTCTGTCTAGCACGTGGTTTAGTAAACACTTCTCCAACCGGTTTAATTCCAGTAATGGCTATTAACATTACAGAAGAAGACATATATGTCCCCGCTGGTACAATTTTAGGTCATTATACGTCTGCTGAAATCGAATATGACACGGCAGATATCGAGCCAGCACCTGCAAGCGCAGCAGATGTAGTAAATCAGCATCCTACAACCGTAAACGAGCCAATAAACAAACTTGCTAAACAGCAACAACAGGAGCCTACCGAGACATCACAAGCCAGCCCAAAGCCCAGCGAAAGTTCCACAACACCTCCAAGGCCGACAGAGAAGTCACAACAACAACATGAAGACGATTGGAACAACCTTAAGTTTAAATTTTCCTTACCAGATTTAAACGACGCTGAACGCGCCGAATTCCTGGAAATGCTCAAGACACATCAAGATGCCTTTAGCAAAAATGAGTTCAATCTTGGAACTTACGAAAATTATGAGGTAAACATTGAAACAGGATCAGCAGCGCCTGTAAAATCCAAACTATCGAGTCCCCTTTCACCAGCGTGAAATTTTGGACAAATATCTTGAAGAAATGGTCTGAATCGGAGTGATCCAAGAATGCAAATCCGCTTGGTTAAGTCCTTGTCTACTCATCAAGAGGAGACCTGAAGGCTATCGTGTCGTCGTCGACCTACGCGGTCTGAACGCAGTCACGGAGAGTGTGTCCGTACCTCTCCCCGTCATTAGCGAAGCCCTCGCTCATCTGAATGGAGCTAAATACATTTCTAAACTAGATTTTAGAATGGGATTCTTTCAGCTTAAGTTAGCAGAGTCTTCTATGCATAAGACAGCGTTTCAATCTTCAAGCAAAACCTACCAATTTCTCAAATTACCGATGGGGCTCAAGATTGCTCCAGCCCACTTCCAGTTTTGCGCCCAGCAAATTTTTGCAGAGATCCTAGGGGCCTACTGTACCATTTATTTGGATGACATTTTATTAAATTCCTTGGACTTCCGCTCTCATCTGCTACACGTAGCCAGAGCCGTGACCTTAGTGGAAAAGTCTAAAACCAAGCTCATCCCGGAAAAATGCGTCTTTGCAGTAAAAGAAGTCAAATTTCTCGGATTTGTCGTCAACAACGAAGGTATCACACCTGACAGAGACAAAATCAAAGCAATGGAACTATTTCCACAACCTAAGAACGTAAAGGAAATCCGACGATTCATCAGAATGTGCGGATTTTTCCGACGCCACATCAATCGGTTCTCAGCCTACTCAGCAAGTCTTACACGTCTGACCAAGAAAAAAGTTAAATTCATCTGGGATGAAGAAGCAGACACAGCCTTTAAAGGACTAAAAGCAGCTATGGTAAATGCAGCAACCCTGCGCCACCCCGATTTCTCCCAACCCTTCCACGTTGAAGCGGACGGAAGCGACGTAGCGCTGGGCGGCTGTTTGACACAGGTCCACGGAGGAGTAACTTTCCCACTGGCATACACTTCACGAACGTTGACACCTACAGAAAATAAGGAAAGCACTACGGTGAAGGAGATTCTCGCAGCGATTCACGCAATCGAAACTTTTAGGACCTACCTCCTAGGTAAGATCTTCTTCGTTTCGTCCGATCACATGGCGTTAGTCTACCTGTACAACAGTTCCGGACTGTCACCTAAACTTGAGAGGATCCTCATTAGGATCAGGGAATATGATTTCATCATCCAGCACAGGCCCGGAAAACTTCTCCCAGTAAGTGATGCACTCTCACGAGTAGAGATTCCTGTTTGCGTTTTGGACTCCCAGTTTCCAGATTGGACACGAAGCCAAATTGTAGCAGAACAGCAAGCAGATGAGTACTTTGGTAAGATACTCCAAAGCATCAAGGGACAGGAAGCGGCAGACATCATTGACGCAAGTAACAAGCGAAATATCTATCACAAAGATTTTGATGGTATGCTATACCGTACTTGGACCAAGGATCCAGCACAAGGCCGAATGGAAGACATAGCTCAAGTCTGTATTCCAGAGAGTCTGATTAATCATTGCATCCGAGATTACCACTCATCACCAGCAGCCGTACACAGAGAAGCTAAAAGCACACTGAAACTAATCCAGCTACATTGCTTTTGGCCCACCATGATACGTGACATTGATCACTACGTAAAGACTTGTCTGATATGTCAACAATACAACCGTCCAAACAAGCCCTACAGAGCAATGCTCCGTGCTTTCAAGCCACTACAGAGACCAGGCGAAAGTTGGTCCATGGATTTCATCGGAAAGCTCAACACGTCGAGTAGAGGCAGTGTTTATATCATCACGCTCGTAGACGACTTCTCTCGTTACGTCATTGCCTTCGGATTCCCCGATAAACGTGCCGAAACAATTGCTATGAAATTGTACTCAAAGCTCTTCGCACGCCTATCCGTGCCTAAGGTCTTAAGAAGCGACATGGGGAAAGAATTTGCAAACACTGTGTGCGCATCTTTAAGCACCTTGTTCAATGTGAAACAAGTAAATTTCACTCCAAACACATCTTGGGTAGGAGGCGGAGTCGAAATCTGTAACAACTCCGTTCAAACTGTCCTCAGGAAGATCGTAGCAAGGAACCCAAACACTTGGGACGACCATCTTCAGGCAGCAACAATTGCTCTGAACTCAACACCCCGCAGTGCCACGCTCCTTTCCCCGCACTATCTGCATTTCGGAACAGAGTTTCGAATCCCAAGCACCCTGGTGTTTGAACCAGCAAGGACGGTGTACTGTAACGACGACGTAGTAGTGCGATTGGAAACTAGACTCCAACGAGCATTTGAGATTGTTTGCAAGCATAACGCAGACGCCATACAGAAGCAGCAGAACTTCTACAACAAGTCAGCACGTCCGTACCGTTTTCTTACAGATGATTATATTCTAATCAAATCATTTTTGAAGATCGAGGAAATCTCGCCGAAACTTCAGAAAGTTTGGTGCGGACCATACCGAATTGCAGAATTTATCAATCCAGTGATACTTCGGGCAGTACATTACTTGGACCCCTTTAAGGTGGTGCGGATCCACGTAAACCATTGCAGACCATATTTTCTGCGATCTCGTAATCCAATCCAAGCATTCAACTCACCGGACAATCTCGATATCGCACAGATGCAGAATGGTGGATTGACTGCAGCAGAACAGGAATTGCGAGATTTCATCTCCAAACTTCACGCTGGTCCAAGTGATCATGCTTCCGAGATTGACCCTCTCCCTCGTAAGCCAGTAAACAATACTAGTGAAACCAACAATGACCATTCCCCAGCTCAGCAGAACGATGAAACCAGTGCTAAACGTAAGCATCATGATCCGCAAACAGCACAACTTTTGCAGAAGCGTATACGTTTGGAACAACAGAAAATGCTGAAAAAGCACAAATTGCGACCCACACACGGCTACGCCACCCGTTCCAGCACAAACACACCCGAAATAAGGCTGAAACGAAATTTCGATCAAGCTGTAGTAGGTGGAGGCGTTTAACTCCACACCAAACAAAAAATCAACACTCATGTGAAAAGTGCATTTTGTCATAAAACTCACTACCTTGACAAGAGTAAATCCCAAATTATCCCATTTAAGCAAAATGTGTAATTTTGTGTTAATGCAATGTGAATGGCACAAATTGTGTAGTCATTAAGAAATGTGCAACATGTAAACTTCAGGCAGTTTCCTTTTCTTGTCCGGGCAACCGGAAACCAAACCCAAAATTAAGAAACCGAGAAACAAGAATTAAGTTGAACACGCCAGAAGTTATCAAAGAGCAGAAACCACTGGAAATAGAGTATGTTGATGTATTGATTGTAGTAAGAAATGAAGGTTAGCCTCCAGTTAATTAACTGCATGGTTATGAACCCATTCAAATGGGCCCCCTCCCTCTTTTCGGACAAATTAACTCAAAATTTGCAGGGAGGAGAAAAATTAGTCTGAAGTTTTAAGTCCAACATTTCGGCGCAGTTTTGTAAAGAATGAGGACAGCTTCATTTTCGGTTACACGGGTCCGTAAAAACCCAGCTTTCAAAAATTATCCGCCCCAGAGATTAAATGGATAATTATCCTTTAGAACTAGGGTATAGTTCGAGTGTAAAAGCAGTTATTTTGCTGAAGGAGCAATGTTGAGTGTTTGGTCTCTAAACCGAGATGGTTCAACATCAATTTTATTCCCCGAGATGGGTGCCCATTCTCAAATTAGGTTTTGACCCGAAAAAAAAAAACAATGGTCACCAGTCTAGACACTTGTATCAAATTTTTGTTGTTGCGTGATTGTTTGCACAAAACAGTAGCCTACAGCCAAAGTGCAGTAGAAGTCATTTTGAAAGCATGTAAATAAGAAATTGTTGGAAACATCGAAAGCTCAAGTTGCAGCTAAATACATGTAAAAAAAAGAAAATATATATATATACAAAAAAAAAGGGGGATATGTGTAACCATTTGCCAAATGAAACACTATATCAGTTTCGCATCTAGTGTCCCAGTCAGTTATAAGTAAGACACCGCAACAAGCTTATTGAAAACGTGATAACCTGTATAAAATATTTAATGGGAAAGATTATCAATTGAAAGAGCCTTTCCGTAAGCAGATTTGGAAGAATGAAAATTATGAAATTTAACAAATGGTAAAGGTAAAATTGTTCAAAAAAAAAAAAATTCTAGAAAATTTTGCAAAAGAGTCTCCCACTGGTATAAATTGCATTCGCATATCCAGAATACGGTTCATATATCCGGCCAGTCAAAATCAGTTAAGAGACTGCTATCGGTCATGAAGAAAAAAAAAAATAAGTAATGAAAACTTTACCGGTTACACACGCTTTGGAGCAATGTAACCCTTTCCAGTAGCCAGCGTAAAGTCAGCCGATGAGTGTTTGAAAAAAAAAAGGGATTTTTATGTAGAGACATAAAAGTGCGTTTCAACCAAAAAAAAAAAAGTGCAAGATTTATGCGTTAAGGAAATACGCCTTAAAATTAATGACTAACAAGTGGTTAACTAAATGAAAAAAAAAACCCAAAGCATGGTAGAACATTATAAAAAAAAAAAAAAGTTTGAGATACCGTAACCACAAAAGCATTAAGGAATGCGTCTCTAACCTGGTTACCATCAGCAAGTGCCAACGCACCTGAGTTTGTACCTTTAAAACAGATGGGTAGTGATCAGTTATTAGAAAACTATGACCCTTACGGAAGTAACCGCTCGTGTTACTAAATAAACAGTAACTGCCCTTAAAAAAAAAATGATTAGGCATAACGGGATCATTTTCGAGAAAGGCTCTCTCGTAATTAAAGTGAATGATGCACGGATGCTGCAGGAAAGCCATCTAGATGCACGCATCAGTTGTCTTCCCCGTAAAGCACGGAAGTCGTTTTCGGCGTAGAAACGTTCCGCCACACGACGCGAAACATGCAGTTTCCCTCAGAGCCGTTATCAAAGAAAATGATCACGCCATGCATTTAAAGGTCTAATGCTAACCATAAGTAATGAATGACTAAAAGTCGAAAAGTTGAGATAACCATTATTTAATCAAAAATGGCAAATAGAAAATTACAGGGACATTTTGTACAATCAAGTGCGATAAAACGCAAAATCATTTGCTAAAAATAAAAGCGTATCCGCACAATTTGTAAAAGCAGTAGTTGCTCTGAGCTAAAAATTTAAGCTTTAATTCTGAGACACACAGAATTTTTTTTGGTTTTAAGGATTTAATATTTTTATAGCTTTTTATGATTTTATAACAAACACTTAACAGTAACGAAGACGAAACGGCAAATTACTGGGCAAAACAAACAAGAACGAAAGAAAGTTTAAAAAAAAAAAAAAAACACCGGCGGGGCCCCCCCCCCTCCCCGTGAGCACCTCAAATTTCCCCCGCACCCTACATCTTCAGGCCTCGCCCCAGCCTCCTGTAGCGGTGCCTCTGCCGTTGCGGAAAGTTCACTACAAACAAGAAATTGGAAACGTAAATAAAATGAAAAAAAAAAAAAAGAAAGCATTGAATTGGTAAAAGTCCACATTATGAAAATTGGCTAAGATCGAATTGCAATGTGGCCTGTACGACTTTCCTGCAACAAGCAGCGCGGACAGCACTAAGTTAATTTTTGCAACTAGTGTCCCTTTAAACTTGTAATTTTTATTTACAAAAATTTCTTGAGCCACAAAAACGTCAGTCCTCCAAAAATATAAAATGGCAATTTTTATTTTTGTAAACAGTGTATTTTATAACTTGTGGTGATGTATTTCACGGGAGGTGTATTCCTCAGAAGGTGTATTCCTTGGTGCATTAATTTATGCAATTTATTTACATGGCTTGGCAGTCTTGTTCTTTGGCATGTCTTGTGTGCACTGACCTTTTCTGTTGTAGCACTTATTTGGAGTTCGACAGTAACCCCAAATAGAGTCCTTTAATATCAATTAGCTCTCACCCACAAAGCTGGGTGAGAGCTAATTGATATTAAATGATTAATTGATATGAAATGATCAATTGGTAAAAACTGTACTAGGCCCGGGTGTCAGCCATTCAGTAGAATGGAGCCCCAAACAAGCAGACGATTCTGCTATTTCGCTTGCTGAAACCGTATTCGTTTCGCCATTGTCAAATAGAGTCCTCCGCGTGGGGGCGTGTAAACGCGGTCTCGTATCAGACGCTCGTGGTGAGGACACCTTAACACCACCGACGAAAAAACCTGAGGGCAGTATTCTTCCACACCAGAAGAAAATCGTCTATATGGCGATTACGAATTAAAAATGTAAATAATGTATATTTTTTTTAGGCATCAAGCCGAAACACTTTCCAGCTTAGTCGTGTTTTAGATGTTGACAAATATTTTTACAAACACACGATATTTTTTTATTCGTAACAGGTGACGACTTTGTTTATTTATGAAAAATGTCTGATGTTCAAACCACTGTAAAAACTAACCTAAACTGCGATATAGCCCTTTAAAACTAGCTGGAACATTTAATCTTTTGATTTGTGCACTTATTGCATTTTGGTAAAATTAACTTCTTGCCATGAACCCTACCGGAGCTCCAATGTTTATGTTTGTTTATTTTTACGGACCCAGTGTATGAATTTTTATGTCTAATTTTTTTAGCATCTCCAGCCAAACTCCGACTGTAGCAAACCTCTAAAACGAAAACAAACTAGCTTTCCTTCACTTAAATCATGCCTTGTATATAGCAATCCGTTTTCCAAAGTCAAATATTTATTCTGAGCAATACTCTTCGTTCCCCCACCCCCCTCCTTCAATAGTTGCGATGCATAACATCGTAGTTTATTTAATAGGCCTAAAAATCACGTTGTTATGAGTTTTAAACTCACTGCACTTCCATGCCAGGCCTCTAATTGTTTACAAAGCCTTTAAAATTCCTTTGTTGACTCAGCTCCTTCAATACCGTAGCCGTAAACACACGGAGTCAGCACCCAACGCATTGAGAGCAGCCTCGCTACCCTGCCCGTCCGCGCTGCAATGGCCGACTTCCGGTAGCGACAGCTCGGCCGGTTTGGGTCAGTTTCTCCTCCTCCAAGTGTCCACCTCTTCCCCATTCACCCCCCTCCGTCGCTCTCTTACAGGTCCGCGCTAACCCTCTACCTGCCTGCCAAGCAGAAGGCATAAAAACCCAGACGCAGTAGAGTTTCGTTAGCACAGCTCAGGATACTCAAAGCTAGAGGTCGCTACGCCGGTCGGGAGTGGAGATGCCGCGGTCCGATTGTTGTCATGCCGGGCAAAGGTAGTGGTTCGTATTTCAACTTAGTTTAACTTTAAAAGTTTATTTTTTGGACTTTACGTCAAAATTTATAGTTTAATTTTAAACTTAACCTCGTAGCTTTGTAGTTAATTTTATGGTGCGTCAAGCCAAACGGCATTTCGGACGTTGGCGGCCGTAATTTAAGAGTTCACGGTCCCTTACTAAAAACCAGCTTTTTTTTTATGTTTTTTTAAACGCAGTTTAAAGTAAACAAAGGACGGTTTGATCTTCGTGGGGTTTCCATTGATTAATCGCTCGGATCGACTTTATAGGTAGCTGCGGCTTCTGTAATTTAAGGAGTTGACTTATCAACAGCAGCTCTAGGAGGTTAATGCTTTGTTAATTCACGTTGAAACATAACTGTAAAACAGGTCTACTACTATAAAACAGCCGAGGCTGTTTGTAATTTAGAGGGCTCTTTTGCGAAATCCCCTTGTGCCTACTCAAACTCACTGTTTTTATTTGAAATTGTTTTGTGAACAAAGCGTTTGTTCAAGTTGAATTTAATGTAAATTTCCCCTGTTATTTATAAACTAAGTCCAGTTCTAAATTTGCCAAATGTAAATGTAAAGTGCGGTCATTTTAACATGTTTGTTTAAAATAAAAACCAGGAGTTTTAAACGTCCGACGGTTTGTTCGTTCGTTGTTTTGCTAGAAGTTAGTATTTAGGACAATTCTCTTCAAATATAACTTAGCTAGCCTTTTCCCACCTTGATGGCAGCGTTACCCGCTTATTATTACTGTTAGCCTACAATATTAGGACATTAGTAGCTCCATTCTCTACACCGGGACTGTAGCCGTTGTGCTTGTTTGAACTAAAAAGTACCAAAAGTAATAGTAAGAAAGATCCAGTTACACCAGGCGACCGGCGATGCTACAAGCACCTACCCCGTCGTAGCACCCGCCGTTACAGCGCTTGTCCCCCATGGAATTTCGTTAACCTGTTCCTGGATTGTAAAGGAAACAGCTGAATGTTTCCCTTTCCTCCCCCCCTTCCTGCCAAACCCAAGCACGTCTGTTAATTATATGCTATCATTTTCAAATTATTCACTAACGTGACTCCTCATTAAAGCTCATTAAATCTTCAGTATATATGCAAAAATCGCTTATGTCATAGGTTTCATTGCGCAAAATAAAATAATTTAAAATAAAATAAACTGAACTTTGTATTTCATGTGAATAAATCGCATAATTAGTATCCGTCGCCCAAGGGCCGTATTAATAATGGAAACTTAAATCTAAGTTTGAGCTCGCGCTTTCATAAATAAGGGAAAAGTCAGAGGTCGACCTCAGATTTTGATTGTGTGTCTGGTATTAATAATGATAACTTAACACAAAGTACGAGCACGAGCTTTGATAAGCTTGAGTCCGACCTCAGACTCAGATTGGTATTAATAATGAAATCCAAAGCTGGACTTTGCTAAGCTGAACTTAGGCTGAAAACCGTTGTGAAAAACGAAACTCAGAAGTTAGACTTACCAACGTACACGGTGCTTGAAGTCATTGAAAGAATGCGGATTTGTTAAGAAAAAAGCCAAGGCAACAAATTCCTTGAATTTGTTAGCCACGTCTTTGAAAGTCCTTGAATTTAATTTTTTTTGTCGTAATTATGCCGTAGCTTTGAGCAAGATATAAAGACACAATTTGCCTTTTGTTTTAAATACTTGCATGATTTTTGTAAAATGTTCCTGCGTTAATCAGGGGGAAAAAAGCTGTGAGAAAAACCAATAGATAAAGTCAAAGGAAAAAGCCAAAGGTGAAACTTCTGACGATGACTGGTGAAATTTGAGCCGAGGCAATTGAAACTAATCTATAACAATAGCAACAACGCAGAAAAAAAAAGACAATTCGTTTTTCAAAGGCTTATTTTACCGCAACTTTTTTTACCTTCTTCTTTTTTCCTTTTTTTTTTTTCTATTTGACTTTGTGCCCCCCCCCCCCCCCCCACGATTTGCACTAATAAAACATAACTATTTTAGTTTTTAGTAATACTGATATGTTGTTGGCAAGTTTGTTGTTAATGAAAGTGCTTGAAATTTTTTTTGTATTCGATCTTGTGTGAACCCTGACATACTTCGTCTACATCTTCATCGAATATGAAACATGAAACGTCTATCTACATAGAAACTAAAGGCCGCTTTACGAGTGAATGTTCCAGAGGCTACAATTGGTTGACAATTGTTTTTGCATTGTTGATGCTCTAACGGAAAAACTGCGGGCCATTTCCTGTTACGCGATGGTTCTGTAATAACGTTATAGCTGCAATGTAATGGCTTTTCATCATCCATTGAAATTGTTGCTCTTCGACGTTTTTTAGTGCTCTTTGCCTTTCTTTTGGTCGATGGTTTTCTCCCCCCTCCCCCACGACACACACAGCCCCTTTTATGAAAGTATGAATTGAATTTGTTAGCCACGTCTTTGAAAGGCCTTGAATTTAATTTTTTTTTGTCGTAATTATGCCCTAGCTTTGAGCAAGATATAAAGACACAATTTGCCTTTTATTTTAAATACTTGCATGATTATTGTAAAATGTTCCTGCGTTTATCAGTTGTTTACTATGGCATTAAAACGCTTCCAGGGGGAAAAAGCTGCGAGAAAAACCAATAGATAAAGAATTAAAATACTGTACCAGTATTCTTGCAAATTTTCAACAGACCGACGACGTCTGTCTTAATTCTGAAATTGTGCGTAACAATCTGTTTTCAACAATCAATTATCAAGAATGACGAACTTTCAGAGTAGAAGCCGTTATGGAATTTTCAATAGATAAAGCCAAAGGAAAAAGCCAAAGGTGAAACTTCTTACGATGACTGGTGAAATTTGAGCCGAGGCAATTGAAACTAATCTATA
>JAHWFP010091689.1:0-15212 GCA_023313725.1 Lithobius niger | reverse complement strand
CGCTAGCTCGGCACGGAAAATCTGCCCGGCGTACTTCTGGATTGCGGCCTTCGGAATTTGACTGGCATGAACTAGTTAGCGACTGGTAAGCTGCTGGTGATCGGATGATATCACGCATTCCGAGGTTCAGCTTAAATACTGTGGCGTTATCGGCCATGATCAATCCATTGTAGTATTGATTTATTATTGAAATGCTAAATATAGTAACATTTGGACAGCTTGGGCCCTTATCATTAATTGGGACCTCTCCGCCTGTCAATCATTCTATTGTTGCGTTCGGGTTCATTAATTGTTCCCCGTACGTGGCACTTTGAAGGTATATGCCGCCATCCCGTGTGGGAGGGACTTATTGTTATTCCACGTAGTGCTCGATCATGAGCGACGATCTTATCGTAATTAAATCTACTTCTAGAAAGTCATTTAGCTTCTACGAAACTGTCGTAAATAATGTCAGCTGGTAATGCCATCTTTTAAACTCTAACAATAGGTGTAATTACACTTGTTCAGTCTCAAATGATCTTGCCGCCTCTCGGTCGTCTTTGAAGAAGGACTCCCAATTATAATTGCTATCTGGAGTCGTTTTGATCTATCCGAATAAATACTCGGCTCATGCATTTAATAAATGTATGATATTATGCAATTATGCATTCAATTAATTAATTGTATTGTTTCTGTTATGAATATTAATTAAGCCATAATTAATTTCCCTACATAATCCCTGTTCATTCTAAAATCATGGTACCTTTTTAGTGGTTCCTTATTTTAGCTTCCAAACCCAGTTCATTTATAACAGAAACTGCTTTACATAATTAAGCAAAAATTTCCCATTCACCGGCGGCCCAAAGTTAATTGCCGTGTGACTAGGAAAAACGGACCTTTCTTTGACGTAAAAACAACCTTCACAGAAATCAGGGCAATAATTATGTACAGCAAGATTAAATTGCTATATTAATTACGCAATACTAGTCTGGGTGGAATTTGGAATAAAATATTGTATGGCTTAAGTGCATGCAAGACTCGAGAGCGCATTCTCCATGTGACTGAACTCAATATTTTATAAAATCAACTTTGTTGCTGTTGATCTGAAATAAATGATATTTCGTTTTCCTTGGGCTGGCCACGTAAGTTTGTTTACCCTCTTGCTTTCGACGAGGGAGGCGTGGCACTTTCCCATATGATGTTGTGCTCTACTTTTGACCTCGAGTTGGCCACTGGTCCGGCCAAGGTCGTTCAAGGCTGAGTGGGTTTTCTCTACCCTTGGTAATTACGTTGCCAACCATTTGGCCTACTTTTCTGCTCTAGCTGGGGGAGTGAAAGAAAACACAAGCGTTACTAGCTATGCTTTATCAACTTTCAACATTCTCCCTTTGAAATCTCGTTTCTTGCCTCTTCACCTTTGGAAGAAAAGCCACTTTTTATAGCCAAACGTGACTTTGATTTGCTCCCTTGGGCAAATAAATAATTAATAAAATATGGAATATCCGTGGTTCGACTCGAACAGTACTATTTGACATTGTCAAATTTAAATATTTCCTGTAGTACCAATAGCAACGAGATTTCATCGGAATACACAGTTTTCATAGATAATAAAATATCATATGCATGCTACATACATGAGTCGCCCAGGAACTTGTATGTTTCTGAATGTATCACTTGTTTGGTCTCGTATTGGGACTCAAACTGGCGACCAAGTTATCAAATCGGTTTCATCATGCTTTTTACTTATTTAGTAATATTTTCATGCTACATAGTAACAAAATAAGCATTTGAACAAGGCAGGGGACAGGATACCTGTTTCGTTTACCCCGTTAAGTCATATTCGCCTAACCCCTTAATGTAAGTGGCATTTACTGTTATTCCCAATGTCAATTTTCACGATTGCGTGCTTATTGCGTACATAATATTTAAATTATTTTCACATGCTCCACGTTTAGGTGGTATTTTGTTAGTGTCTGTATTTGAGTCTATGTTTCATTTATTCGAAACAGCATAGCGAGTACTGCAACTCATTCATATATGCGGCTTGGTTGATGTGGCATGTAAAATATTTTACGTGTTTATTTGTATTTATTTCACCCATTTTGACTACTACGAGACAGTTTAGACTAACCCGGGGAAAGCCGTCAATCGTAGCTTATTAAGAAACGTGTGTATTCATGTTTGTCTGTTTTCCATTTTGACTACCAAGCGACAGTTCAAACCGACCAATACGGAAAGCCGTCTATCATGGCATTTTAAGAACCTTGTTCATGTATATGTGTGTCAACCCATTTTGACTACATATTCAGGTCGAACCTAACAGTAAGGTTCCGCCAGCAAACATGAATTTTAAGAAATTATTGCGTTGCCTCACAATAAATATGTTATACCGCCAGAATTGTGATCTGTACAATCCTCGACCCTAATGTCGTGCGATGCTCTAGCGACTCGTATTCGTTACTAGAGTGCTTGTTATAGAGTGATTTGTCTGTAAGGTAATTACCTTGAAAACGAGCTCTTTTACCTGGAAAAGAACCGTTTTATGCCATGTGCTACCTGCACTGGTCCTTCTGAACGTAAGCGACCAGAGCACAGGCGTATTTAGAAGACTGGAATTCCAAAATTCCAGAAACCTATGATTTAAATTTTAATTCGAATTGCAGCGATCATATGACGCATGTTTTTTTTTCTTTCATTTATGCTGCTGCATTATATATATTTTTATTCTAATTCAGGTTTGCACTAATCTGCCGAGCACGGCAGTGTCGCGTCTAAGCGTTGCGAATGCAAACTGTTTAATTTTAAAAATGCAAGGCACCCGTGAAATTCCCGGTATCTAAGCGTTGCATGGCAAGCTGTTTAACTTAGAATATGCATGACATGCGGAAAAATTTTATCCCGGTATCTAAGCGTTGTATCTACAAACTGTTTAACTTAGAAATAGCACTGCATCCGTAACATACGGTATCTAAGCGTTGCGAACGCAAGCTGTTTAACTTAGAAGTTGCGCGGCATCCGTAAAAATCTTTCCCGAGAACCTAAGCGTTGCATGGCAAACTGTTTAACTTAGATTAATGCATGCGTCCGTAAAATCAACGGTCACTAAGCGTTGCATAGCAAACTGTTTAACTTAGCATATGCCTGCTTACTTTAATTTTGAATATCTTGTTCAGAGCGATGTTGCATCGCTTATAAGGTGACTAGCACCGGAAGTCAAAACAACTACATTTTTTTTTCAATTAATGGGACGAATTCCGTCGGACTTCCATGTCACTGAGTGACGGTGTAACTACAGCACTAGTTACCCTGGGCAAATCAATAATACGAGTTGGCCAGACTCCATCATTGATTTGCTAGGTTATAAGACTGCACTTACAACACTAAGTTCACATGCGGTTGTTGCCAACCAGGAAACAGTAGCTTCCAGCATGCGGTAGATCTTTCAAGCTGTTTACTACGACCTGAATAAATGTGTGTAATCTGTTCCTTAGGAACTTACATGTGAGGCACTTCGAACTTAGTGTAACCGTCAATTTGAAGTTACGTCTGGATTCCAGATCTTAAGCGTACCTCACTTCTAATCAAGTTGGATTCACATAGCAAATCATATTACGTAATTAACGTTAATTGCGCTGTACCATAGGTAGCAGCAGTGTGATTACACGTTAGCAACTTTACGATTTGTAAAAAGGAAGTTTACCCAAATTAATAATTTTACCATGGGTAACAGGAATATTTTCCAAAGTAAGAAGCTTCACCATAGGTAATAGCAGTGCGATTTTTTATGAATTAATAAGTTTTGCAATGAGCATCAGGAATGTTTTCCCAAATTAACTGAGTTTTACAATGAGTAAAAGGAATGTTTTCCCAAGTTAACTGCATTTTACAATGAGTAAAAGGAATGTTTTCCCAAGTTAACTGCGTTTTACAATGAGTAAAAGGAATGTTTTCCAAGTAATAAGTTAATATGTATTTCCCCATTAACTGAAGAAATTTCACAGTTTTAAGATTGCATAGCAAGTGTCATTAATTTATAAGTGTCGTGGCAAGGAGGGGTGGGGTGTATGATTTACACAGATGTTTTCACCACGAGGCTAAGAATCACTTATCTCCTTATTCATTAATCCTGGATCATGATGGAATGATCCCTGTTCTATGATTCAGCCTCTTTATCTCCATTTTTCTGCCATCCTGATACTTTACCACAATTCACTGCATGTTGCACAATTTTTCTGAAAATACATGAATTTGGACTACATCAGTTATGTTACATTCACATAATTTTTAGTTTTATCTGAAAGCATGTCACAATTATTTACACTTTTTGTATATGTTTCTGTGACCTTACACATGAATTAAATGATTTTATTTCATAGAATAATGTTTCAGAATTTTCTTTTCTTTATTTAAAGAAAATTCTGTATTTTCCCACTATAGAGTGAGTTTGCTAAATTTAGCATCTTGGGTGGGTAGCAACTGTTGCCATGGTCACGGGCGAGTCGTCCTGACCTATTTTGACCATCCCTTTCACTTGCTGATGCTTGCCCTTGAGCATAATCACTCTCTCTGCTGAGGGAAGGGGGTGGGCAATAAACGAAAGTGGTCGATGGATTGAAAGGGTTGGGGGTACGGGTCTGGGCCATGCTGGCTTGATCTGACCTCAAAATGCGGCCTGGTCGAGGCCATGTAAACAATAGCTGATGGTCACTATATGAGCAGAGAGGGTGAGCTAGGTCCCTAGGAAAAGAGACGGCCCCCTTTTCGTGACGTCAAGCCTGAACTTTGCACCCATTGGTTTTGCCAATGTTCGTTTTTGGGTCACAATATTTCGGACCTGGGAAATTTCAGGGATTCTTCCCGCACACGAAGTTGTGTACTTCCATCCGACTGTTCTTTTCGTTTTTCGCTCCCCAAATTTATCAGCATGGATCCCCCACGCAAGAAAAGAAAGACGACCCCCAAAGAGGAGAGAAGTGCCGTGGGAAATATGCCTCGTTCTGTAAAAGACTTTTTAAAACTGCTGTCTATCAACGTGCTCTTGTTATACGTTTGTTTAGACCATTACCATTACTGCGAGAAGCCTCCTGCGTTATTCTCGGAGTGTCCACATCGGACCACGGCAGAGATTCCGTTTGCCCCCATGTTACCGGGTGAGGTCCCGAAGGGTTACGTACTCCGCCTAGTGTTTATGGAGCTGATAATTGAGGAGCCCCGTCAAAACGTTTTTGTGGGTGGCGCACTTCCCGAAGAATCGGCTCATGCTCAGCAACTTCGCCTGAGTTCACATTATTTACGGTGTAGCCCTATAAATGCTAGGGGTTGCTTACATTGCCGATATGTGGCTTATCCTCCGTTTCCGGAAGAAGATGAAGAATTTGCCGTATATTTCTGGAGGGCCGTAAATTCAGAAAACGTGTTCTTTCTGCAACAGAACGTTCATTGGGCCTTAGCCCACTACGAAGGGGTCCTGCACCAACAGAACAATCGTTCCCCTTCTGTTGGCAATTTTCCGGATGATTTGGCGGAAGTTTTCCCGGACCTCCTGCTGGAAGGTTTGCCGCCGCTTCCGGACCTTGCCCGCATCTATCACATTCAAGATCCTGATGACATTGATGCGGGAGCCTCCGGCAGCGGCGTCCAACAGTGTCGTCGCCCTGGCCTTTGCCGAGATGACTGCCCCGTTTGTCATAACGGACAATATGGTAAAATTTTTTTTCTATTTACTATTTTAATGAATTTTCTACCAATTTTCATCATGTGATGTTAAATTTAACTTCTATTCACATGTTGGTTAGTAAATATTACTTTTTGATTTACTGGAAGTGGAAATGATAGTATCAAATTTGTTTATGCAAAATATTTCCTGTTAAACAACTTCCAGAAGCTTATTTAAATCTTTATCTCAATTTTATGCGGTTTAAGCTTAATTGTTGACTGTAATGAGTCTTAAAAAAATATAATGTGATATATGCATTTAAGAATACATTATTGCTTCTTGAGCAAGAAAATATGTCGTTTTCGACAAGTCCTTTTTTTTTTCTCTTCAAAAGTGTTTTAACTTTAATTTAATTCAATGGTTCTTAAAAGTAATACTGAGTTACTTTAAAATAAAATGCTTATTGTCAAGTTTGCTTGGTATAGGCACTCTAAATTGTAGGCCTTTAAGTAAGTTACACTTTCATGAAATGGTATGAAATCAATTTCTATTTATTTGTATGTTGTTTTTGTTAACAACGTGGTGCTAATTTATTTAAAGCACTGAAATAGGAATTTCTACGAACTGGTTTTTAAAATGAATGAAACTGCAATTTTCGTTTCATGATCCATTTCCTTATGGATGTGAAATGCAAATATTGCTTACTTATTAGTAATAATTTTAATTTTATAATTCATGTCCTTATGGATGTAAAATTAAATCGAATAGCATAGCTATGAACAGTTCGTTCAACTTCCGTTTCATAATAGGTAGATAATTTTATGCCTTAAAATAATTAAAGTAGCATCTGCTTAGGACCTTCATCATTTTTCTTTTTTTTTTTTCTTAAATTTAAGAAATGAATGTCCTTAAATGCTGTTTATATCCTCCATTCGTGAAAGGGAATCCGTGCCATGTGGTGTTGTCGTTATTTATTTGTATAATAACTTTACTGTGGCTAGGTAGTCCGAACTAAGTTTATGAAACTGGACTCCTATATAGCCTATTATTTATTTATGTGGCACCGTTTCCGTTTCAAGAATAACATAGTAATCTAGAATAACTAGAGTGTGAGTGAAGTGCAAGTACTGAAAATATTCAGTAGGGGGTGTGTGTGGGGGGGGGGGGGTGGTGTTTTAAATCTTAATAAAATTTGTTTACCGTACAAGTTTGCATAGTACGTATAAGGTAAAATGACATAAAACATTAACTTTGAATGTCCGGTGATCATCCAGTAAAATATTGGGAATGTATATTTACGAAATCCTTGGTTTTGAACCTTTAGCCGCAATGAGCGTGGCAGCACGAACTAAGCGCTAGAGTAGATTAGGCTCTCTGTGCGTAGGGAAATTAAATTTCCACTGCGCGTTCTAACTCTAAATGATGATTTTAAGGAAAGGTAGTAACTTATAGTCTTAAGAAATTTGATATTCTGTTCTTTTATTCTTAATTTGGATTAAGTATTAAATCTGTTGACTGGGGGTGGGGGGGGGGGGGTTAGTATCACTCACGAGGTTGTCATGCTGTTTTAACAATTTATGTCGGGAAGGAACATGTTCCAGTTGTATTCAAATGCTTGAACATCCTATTCCCGTATACCATTTTACAGTGATTTCCCTCCATGTTGTTCTTATGAACCTGAGAGAATTTAACGTAACAGCACGTATCGCTATATGCGAAAATGTATACTTACATTGAACCAATTTACATGTCAATTTCACATGTATTCATAATTTTATGAATTAGATTTTAATCTTTGTCGTTCGATTTTCTTTATTTAGATGATCCTGACAATGACAGCGAGTAATCGCCGTTGCCGTGTCTCGACTGCCCGTTACCTTGTAAGCGACGTAGTCGAGCACGACGTTGCCTGCCCTGAATTCAGGGGTGTATCTATTGTATATATTTATTTTATTATTTTATTTTTTCTTTATATTTTATTTGGTATGGTGAAGGGAATTGTCATGTTTTATATGATCATAAATCTCTGAAAGTTTTTCCAAAATTTTCTTATTAATTTCTTAACTTTCTACATGAAATCTTAAATTTAGTCAAAATTAAATTTCCCTGTTCGTAATGTTTCTTACGCATTTTATCCTGACCGAATATTAAATTCATACTCTTAAATCTGTGATCGTACAACATTTTGTATGTACTAATTTTGATCCTTTTTATTTCAGGAATTATTTTGTATTTTGTACATAGTCAATGTTCAATGTTTTCATTTTATGTCTTGACTATTACATATTTGTTTTTCCATTTATGTTGCAATTTTATTTCATTTATGTACCAGAATCCTGGTGTTGTCCCTGTGTTGTACATATTTATTTTGATTTCTACTTTGTTTTGGAACATTTTTTATTTTAATGTTCGTAACCGTGACTTACCGTAAAGATTTTAAATTTTACGTCAAAATTGTTTTCGGTTACTAATATTTCTTCAAATACAATTTCCTAGTCAAAATTACTAAATTCAATTTTCTTAAATTTCGACCATTTAAATAATTTCAATTTCTTGAATTTTCTTTCCTCTGATAAATTTATTTCAAATTTTCCTTCTACTGTAACTTATGGTTACGACATGATTGTAAATTTTTTCCTTATGATTTTCCACGTCTTGTTGCAAAATCCGTATTACATGTTTGTACATATTTTTATTTCAATTAACCTTATGTTAATTATTTTCTATGGTTTGCTATGTTTCTGTAATTACTTCTACGTTCATCTTATATCCTGTTGTAAATATTTACGTTTCGTGTGTTATGTTTTGTTTATACGTGGTTACGTATATTTATTTATTTTTCGTATTTTAACGTTTGTACATGTTTTCGTATTTTATAAATGATAGTATTTTCTTAAGTAATCTACGAGTTTCCGTCTCAAAAGTTATTTTACATTACACCCTGAAACATAATAGGCTTAGCTATTTTCATGTATTTATACGATGTAAACGTGTTCAGTATCATGAGAATCGAAACTGCGTAGGTAACTGGTCTAGCAATCATGCGTTGGTTTTCGAAAGGAACTTCCATTTTTTCTCTCATTAGGATCCCCGCGTGCAGAGCACGTGAACGCTTCTTCACGGTGACGCCATGTTTTCTTTGTTCTCCGTTGGATATGCAAAGAATTACTCATCCTCAACGTTTGCCTCTTCCAACTGCCGACGCAGCCTGATTTCTGGGGTAGTTGTACTGCTACGGGTATTATAACCATGCGTAGAACCAAGCATTCTTTGTTTATTTAGTTCGTTATCTATTTTACGGTATTTATTTTGTTAATAAGCGGCCGATTTTGGCTCAACGCGTTTGCGTTTCTTGGTTAGGCTTGTTTCTGAACCGCTAGCTGCATCGTCAGGCTCGGAAGGCGTAATCGTTGGTGGTCGAATCTCCGATAAATGGTCTTCCAAAAGTTTTGCTATGTACTGTTGTAATTTTATTTCAGCTTCCGTCAAGGTACCGTTAAGCTGTTCTGATAAATCCAAATCGGTAGGTCCGTTAAAAGGAACAGGTTGATTATTTGTTCTTAGGAACCATGGTCTTAGATTGTTCACATGTGCGCGAACGACTCTTAATGGATCCAGAAAATGTACAATACGAACGATAACATCATTAACAAATTCCATTACTCTGAACGGTCCCGTCCATGCTCGCAATAATTTCTGAGAAATTTGTTTAATTGGTAAAAAGTCGCGCAATAATATGTAATCATCGACCATATAACGGTGCGGACGTGCTGTGCGATCATAAAAGTTTTGCTGTCTCTTAACTGCTTTCCAAGTATGCGCTCGAGCGACTTCGAATGCTGCTTGTAGTCTACTCTCTAGACGTACTATAGTGTCATCACTATCATAGCAGATTCGTGGTGGTTCGAAAGCTAAAGCACTAGGCAATCTAAATTCTGAACCATGATGTAAGTAGTGTGAGCTAATTAGCGTAGTTGAATTAGGGCACGCATTTAGCGCTATAGTTACTAATTGTAAATACTCGCACCAATTTTCTGGACAACTTGCAGAAATTTTACGCAATACTGTCTCTATCCTCTTATTTGCGGCTTCTACCGTTCCTCCTACCCACGATGTGTTAGGAGTGAAATTTATCTGTTTAATATTGAACAAATTTGACAATCTTGCCACAATAGCGTTGTTTATCTCACTCCCGATGTCTCCGCGCAGTTGTACGGGTGCTCCAAATCTAGCTATGAGGTGAGAAAACAACTTATTAGCTATTGTTTCTGCTTTCTTATCGGGAATACCGACTGCAATTACGTAACGACTGAAGTCGTCAATTAACGTCATTATGTAGACGTTCCCGTGAACGCTTTTATTCAAAGGTCCAACGAGATCCAAGCTCCATGAATGACCTGGTCTCTGTAGGGGTTGATAGGCTCTCAGCTTAGCCTTTAGTGGCTTGTTAGGTCTAACGTAAGCTTGACATATTTGACAAGTTTTAACGTAATGTGCAAAATCGTCCATCATTTTAGGCCAATAGCAATATAGCTCTATTAATTCTCTAGTTTTAGTGGCTCCGCGATGTCCGGCGCCAGGTGTGGAATGGTAATCCCGGATACAATATGTCCGTAGAGATTTTGGTATACACATCTGTGCTAGATTGTGCATACGACCTTTATTTGGGTCTGCTAGTCGAATTCTGTATAGAATCCCGTCATAATCTTTATAAAAGATGTTTCGCTTGTTAGAAGCGTCGATCAGATCTTCGGATGACTGATCTTTTAGCCGATTAATTATTTGGCCTAAGAATGGATCGTTTCGCTGCTCCACCGCTAGGTGTTGTCGCGTCCAGTCAGGAAACTGACTGCCCAACACAGCGACTGGTATCTCTATACGAGATAGCGCGTCGGAAACCGCTAGAAGTCGGCCCGACTTGTGACGTAAGATGAATTCATATTCCCTGAGTTGAAGTAAGATTCTTTCTAATTTGGGGGGGAGGGTGGAGGCACAATAAAGATAGCAAATTGCTAAATGATCAGTCGTTAAGAAAAACATCTTACCAAGTAAATAGCAGCGAAATGAATCTATACAATGTATAATCGCTAGAATTTCCCTTGTAGTGGTCGTTTCCTTCCGTTCCGCCTCAGTGAGGGTTCGGGAAGTGTATGCTAACGGATAGTTTATACCTCCGTGATATTGACTTAAACTTGACTTGACTTACCGATCGCTACTCCACTGGCGTCGGTTTCAAGAAAAAATGGTTTAGAAAAATCTGGGTGCTTAAGCGTTGCAGCCTTTATCATAGCTCGCTTAAGTTCTTGAAATGCTCTTTCTTCATCTTGGCCCCACAGAAATTTACAGTTTTTCCGTGTTAATCTGGACAAAATCTGTGACATTTCGGCGAATGAAGGAATGTGTCGCCTATAGAAATTTACCATACCTAAGAATGAACGGACCTGTGTCTAATAAACAGATTTCTGGCCTATTACCAACGTCAAACACTAAGTGTGGACGTGAATATTTAACCTTAGTTTTATTTAAAACTGTGTTCACTTGAACGTTATCAGCGGTAGGCGCTGTTTGCTCCGAGTCGAGCGATGCTTCTCATTGCTGCTCCGACTCGAGGCTAGTATCAACCTCTGACGCTAGATGGTGCAGCTTGTACCACCTGTTGCCTGGTTGAGCGGAAATGCTCGTGAGCAAGTTTCCTCGCTCTCCCAACGATGAGTGTTTCGCTGGTGACGCATTTGAGTCGGCAACATTCTTGCTTTCCCAAAACGTTAAGCAGATTCCTACAACTGTTCCTACAACTGTTGGAATTCTGATTTTCCAATCTTTCTGCGTTGTAGGTGAAATACCAATAAATGTGTCCGAAGGCATGTTAACTCCGTCTTTATAAAATGTATCATCCGTATGTTTAAACTCAACTGTGCGTTCGTGGCCTAATAAAGCAATAACTATCGGCTTTTTTGTATCAACTGGGTTTAATTCAGAATGAAAATTTGTAGAATCTAAACCATCTTCGAACAGAGTTACTACTACAGAATCACAAGTTAAACCATATTTATCGTTACCTGCATTTAAAGCATTTGTAAATTCATTTACGAGATTTTTGTTATTCTCTATAGCCCTTGCTACGTATTTTGATGGAATTTTGCCAAAATATGACGCTAAACGTGGTAGTGCTAGCGTGCGATCTGGCAAAGCAAGTTTTTGCTGGCGCCATTCGACGTTTGAATACAAATCTAGCATTAGTTTATTTGCAACTTCTTCTGAAAATAATGAAACGCATTTTACGTTTAAAGAATGAGTATTATTTATCTCATTTGTTTGATTAACAGGAGTTTGAGCTTGAACTGAGCTGACGTGTGGATTTTGGTCGTCATTATTGCTCTGTTCCGACTTATTTAAGTTTAGTTCTGAATCCCTGTTCACATTCAGACTACTAGCTCGTTTTTTTGAATTGCAACTACTTTGACATGAGTCATTGGGCTCATTTACGTCTGTAGCGTGTTGTGGAACACGGTTTTGGCTGTTGTTATTTTGCCTTTGCTGATTTTGGTTCTGATTTTGATTTTGATTTCTATTTTGGTTTTGGTTCCTCCCGTAATTATTATTATTATTACCGGAATTCTGATTTTGTTGCCCATTATTGTAACCATTGTTACCGTTATTGCTAGCGTTATTTTGGAATGCATATGGGTTATTTTTTCTGTTGAACTGAATAGAATCCCTATTTTCAAAACCAGAAAAATAATTTCCGCGTTTATTACGGTTATTTCCCCTGTAACGGTTACCTCCGCGACCGTTTCTGTTGTTAAATTTATTTGTTGGAAATCCTCCTTCTTGTTTAAATTTGTTCCAACGTTGTCGTACTGTATGTAAGTTTTCGTCTTTTGTACGACATTCTCGTTTTATATGCCCTGGGGCTGAACAACGGTGGCAGATTTTACCTTGATTTACGTTAGTGTTAACTGTGCTAACTTTAGCTTCAACATTTTTAGGTTTAGCATTGCTAAGCTTAGTTATGCCTTTCTCTAAAGAATTCATTTTATCTAACATTGTGCCAAAAGCTAAATTGTTAACTTCCGCATTAGAAAGTTGTTTTGTGCTTGATTTATCTGAGTTACGATCATTTTCATCGCCTTGATATCCCGCTAAAACTGAACGTTTATAAATGGCTGAATTATACGTATCCCTGAATGTAGTATGCATTTGCGATGTTCATGAGTTTCAATTTCTCGTGGCATGGCGTGTAAAAATACTGAGCGAATACCATCATCCTCGGCTAGCTGTTTAAAAGCTCGTTGTGCGTCCGAATCGGAAGGTTTAACTCTCGAAAGTTGTGAAGCCATTTTCTCTAGCCTGGCAGCGAAAAGTTTGATAGTTTCTCCCTGCTTGAGTCGCGCCGTGTGGTACGACATAGGTGTGACGATTTCGCCTCCGCAACCAAATCTATCGACTAAAATTTCTTTAAAGCTGTCCCAATTTCGGGAAGTGGCTATATGCGGATTCATGGCTAAATAAATTGCAACTGGACCTGTACATTTACTACATGCAGCTGAAATTAGTTCTGAATCTTGTAGTGAAGGATCTAATGTTCGCAAATTTTCGATCATTAATGCAAAAGCGAAAATGTCTAATGAGTCATCCCCTGCAAAAGGAAGGATAGCCTTTTTGGCTGCTCGTAATTCTGCCCAAAGTCTAGATTTAGTTTGTGAATCTCTAGTATGAATAGTTTTTAACACTTCTAAATGATTATCAGTTACTGCCTTAAGATTATCACTATTTGATTGCAAGCATACTGCTAAAGTATGATCTAAAATCTTTTGAAGACGTGAATCATCCAATGAATCACCCTGTCGTCCGCTACTATGATTTGGGGTTAAATTTAATGGAGTTTGATTACCATCTGAAATTCGGGAATTTATTACTACGTTTGGAGTAATAGGAACATGGGAATGATTCGGCATTTGCAAATTTATAGGCACTTGAATATTAAGCGGCGTTTGAGCGCTTGTTTGCATTTATAAGGTAGGCATAGTTGGTGTTAAGTTTGGTGTTACCCGATTATGCTGTGGCGTTACTAAATTTAACGGCACTGTTTGGGTTAATGGCGTAGTTCGAATCAACGGCACATTATGATTTAATAAAACATTTCATTTAGTGGCAAATTTTGGCTGAATTGCGCATTTTGGTTAGCGTACACCTGATTATTTGGTGGCGCTTGATTATTTAATTGTACCTGAGTACTAAGTGGTACTTGGGAATTTAAAAGTACTTGATTTGCACGTTTATCATGTGGCGATCTGGATTTAGTTCGATTTTTAGTTTTACCCTTATTTTGAGCTGAGCGATTAGCTGAGCGAGATTGAACTCGTTTGGGAGGAGGCAAATTTACTGCATCATCGATCTCGTCAATGGTGTCAGAATACTCTGATTCTGTATCCGATTCATTTTGAGTAGTATTCGTATTGTCTAAATTATTAGTACTGACTGAAGCGTCTGTGAATTCCACAAAATCTTGGCGATTTGCTGGCCTTCTAATTTGTCTGCCTCTCGAAGAGACTTGAACTGTGCCCCTAGTACGATTACTTCTAGTTCTAGGCATTAGTTCAACTAGATTTTACTAGATTTAACTAGATTATAAGCAAATATTTAAGCTTAAGGTAAGTTCAAACTTAATTTGTAGCACAAGTCTTAAGTTTTAAGTACTTTGAAAATTATGTACGATTTTCTACAAATTTGCTCCAAAATGATGATTTTTCCCTTTAAAATGGGAATTAAGGAAATTTTCCCAAATTTTAACACGTGAAGTCGGCAGTAATTTGACGGTGGTTATTTTAAGACCAACTACGATCGGTTCCACACAAAATTGGCACTGTAGTGACTAATAAACCAAACGCATTGAACTAAATTTAGGCCTATAAGTTTAACCCAAATTTAACCAAAATTTCCTCTTTCTGTGGAAAATTCCAAGCAAATACACTTTAAATACACACAAGATAATACGCTTGAACATATTTCATACCATTGAACATGTCAATCGACCATTTCCATAAACAATTTCAAGATACAAGCAAAATCAACAATGTTATTTTCCAACAAAGCTTAACCAGCGCTATTTTCTTAAATAGGCTACTAAATTTTCCCCTTTTGACTGTTAAAATTCTGTTTACAAACAAATCAACTATCGTTGTTGACTATTGGGGTAAAAAAAATCAGACTCGAATTTTTTTTAACGCTAAATTTCAGCTTTTTAAGGACTGTAAAGTGCAGAAAATGGCAATATTTTCTATAAAATACAACTGAATGCTCTTAAATTATTAGTATTATTTTTTCCTTTCGGGCTAGTTGGGAGAATTGAATCACACTTATGACTCCATTGTAATGTTCTATCCCAGTGACCATTTAACTAGAATAAACATTATCGCCTAGGATGGCATAAGGGCAAACAATCGTATAAAACACTAATCAAGTATAAAATAGGTAGGCTAAATAATAAGCAAACATCCAATTATACTGGGCCTTTAATCAACACTCCGCTGTACACAATATTGACCCCACATATGGCCAATTAAATCAGTGACAG
>JAHWFP010091688.1:6635-17036 GCA_023313725.1 Lithobius niger | reverse complement strand
GGTAACCTGAGGCCGGAATCAAGATGCAGTAACCTGATTCAGATGAAGCCATTTCCATTGGTAACCTTGCTATAAAAAGTCACTTCTACCCAAGAAATCCATTTGTTAGAATATGTTAAAAGCTTGTAAAGAGAGGCTTTAGCCGAATTAAACTCTGTTCTTATCCTGAAGCTGAATTACTCTCCATGAGCATCACCCTCAACATTTTTGACATTTTTTTTTTATTTAACACTCTTAGTTGAAATTGGCTGATTTTAAATTCTAATAATTTCAGTTATTCTGCCTTGTTAGAATTATTGATTTTTTTCTACCATTGTTTCAGTTAAAATTCACAAAATGATCTTAGAGGAAGCCTATAATTAATGGCTGGATAATTATACAGGGTTTGGACATTTTCTAAATTCTTATATTCTTAAGTTCATTACCCCCGACGACTAAAGTACATATAATGCACTAGGTTTTTTCAGGTGTTTTATAAGACCTTTAGTTGTCGGGCGAAATAAACACGATGCCTCATGTTGTTATCGCATGAGGCATGTGTACAGCATGCCTAATGCATTGTACGTTATTATTAGTAGCAGCTTAGCATTTTATTTTATTTTATTTTAGCATTTTACCCTTTAAACTTTGGACTGACTGGACCAATGTAGGCGAACGTTTAGGCCTATTAACCGACCATACCAATGTGAGTTGTTTTTAAACTTTTACCTCGCCATTGTGATGAAGGCACCGCCAAACAAAGGTGTCGAAATATAAGTTTGTGTTTTAGCCGCAAGTGCGTGTGGCTTCACATTATTTTTTACATTTTGCATTGTTATCGCAAGATATGCACGAAATTTGTTAAACATCTTAGACAAAAAATAGTGTTTAATGGTTACTCATTGTACCAATGTAATATGAATTTGCAGAATTTGCATAGAGAAAAAAAAAAACTTGTTGTCGTGTGGCAGGAAATTGAACCCGGGGTTTTCTGATCACATGTTGACATACTGGCTGGAAACCCGGCCGCACGAAGATGCACGCATTTTTTACCCCCGCCTAGATGCTAGTCCCGACTTTTGCTGCAGTTCCAGGGTGCCACAACAGAATCATGTATTTTTTTTATATTTTTAAATATACGTTTTGATACTTGCTTATTCATATGCTTGGTTAAGAACTGGTGAAGCGTCCTATAGTGAGTGAGAACACGTAAGTTGTCTTTCTTGTTTGTATCCACACGTTATGGGTTTCGAAACCTGTGAATGCTTACAAATTGCAGTTGTTTTGGGCAGTTGACTTTTTCATCAAGTAACTTTCTTTCTGCGTCATTGGCAATGTGTTTTACTGCAAACAATCCGCTCAAGTCTTGGCTATCCGTTTTCTCTGTCATATACAAAATCACGAAACAAATCACTCGACGAGACAAAAAGAACGACCGGATGGAGGTGGCGAGACTCGGATGGAGGGCGTGGCTAACGGTAATTCCAAACACCACTTAGCAGAATAAAGGTGGAAGTATGTCTTCTTTCGTTCTCTCCAATTGGCCGGATAGTGTGCAGCTTCCCACCAGCAGCAGTCAGTCAGTACAAGCCCAACGAAAGAACAACGTTTATTTCCCCTTGCTCCCAACAGCACCCATCACGACAATTGCCAAAGCCCGGGAAAACTCGTTGTCGAAAAGGAGTTTTAAAGCACCCTTCGCGCCACGCGAGCGAGCACTTTACTTTTCCCAAACTCCAATCCAACCGTGCCAACCGAAACAATCCACTAGTAAATAAAACACTTTACGTGGGCAATCACCTGCATGTATGTGTCTGCAGGAGCCCTCTGCAGGCGTCTAGTGAAACAAACGAACCGAACAAAAACGAATTGTGTCCTGTTTTTGTATTCTGTCGGTAGGAGGTCGAAGAGAGGGAGTAATCGTCTTCCGACTGGTTGAAACTCCCAGAAAATTATCTCGTTTCGTCTAAACCTCTTTCCCCCAGCGCCCCTTCAAATACAAGGGCGAACACTATTTAGCGTACTGACAACCAGAATGATATACTTAGCTACCAAGAAAGGATGTTTCCAAGTTAATTTACCAGCCTTAGGATGCAATACCGCAACGAAATTGTATTAGATAGAACCTAACTTCGACGAGGCACAGAGCACTGAACAGTTGGTGTCGTTGTTATGGCACCATCCATTGAGCAAACTACACGGTGGATGAATATCTAGAGATATTTATGACATCATTAATGTGTGTTGTGGCATCAATCTATGACGATAACAACCACTACTGTGGCAGAAAAAAATTGTATGATGGCTTCTGAAGTCTAAATTGTTGACAGATTCATTACATATACCCAAAATCGTCACCATGTTGAACTTTTAAGACTAGTTTATGTCTTCTAGTGACTGGCTAACATGGTATGTGAGGCCGTGCCAGATGGCTGAGCAGCGGGGGTTTCGGCCTTGTTTTCAATGGCCGAAGGTTCAATTCCCCGCTCAGTCATTCTGACATTTAAGTGCAAAAGGCAACGGAAATTGGCTATTAGTAACCGAGCCTATTGTCCATTGCGTCCTGTAATAATCAGCTTGATAGATAAAGAAAGAAATCACAAGGTAAAGGGTAATTGAAGCAAGCAGTCTGCATTAAAGACTGGCCTTGTGAGGATACACAATACACAAGTCTGAGAAAGAAAGAAAAGACAACTGCCCCGACTGGGACTCGAACCCAGGACTTCCTGTTTACTAGCCGGGCGCTCTAACCACTGCGCTACCGGGGCATTGTGTATCCTCACAAGGCCAGTCTTTAATGCAGACTGCTTGCTTCAATTACCCTTTACCTTGTGACTTCTTTCTTTAGTTACTACTTGCATTATTTCTAGTGTGGAGGCCAAGAAGCAAAGTTGCTTTCCCTCCTTGTATGTTTGTGATCTTTAGGTCACCACTGAGAAAGATTGAACAGCTACTTAGCTCGGCTGGAGCCTGTAGCCAGTACTCGCCCCGGTAGCGCAGTGGTTAGAGCGCCCGGCTAGTAAACGGGAAGTCCTGGGTTCGAGTCCCAGTCGGGGCAGTTGTCTTTTCTTTCTTTCTCAGGCTTGTGTATTGTGTGTCCTAAGGAAAATTGGAAATTAAGCCAACAGCGAAAATCATACACAAGAAATAACGTAGTTCAGTAAGCCACCTTTATGCTCTTACGTTTCGTCGGAGTGGCATGACCCGGATTCGAACCGGCTACCCAGTTCGCCCCCAGATCACTTGCATAGCGCCTTAGTCGCTATGGCCACATCCTCAACTAGCATAAAGATAACTCACTGAACCCGTTATTAAGGTCACAACCGTGACCAGGGCTCCATTCGACCGAAATTCACTCGGCCATAGTCAATGGAGAGGGAAGACAAATCATACACTTACAAGGCTCAATAAAGGAGAATTAAATAGACATAAATCGCAGGAAATAATACTAAGGAAAATTGGAAATTAAGCCAACAGCGAAATGTATGATATATGATGTATGAAGTAAATGTATGATTTTCGCTGTTGGCTTAATTTCCAATTTTCCTTAGTATTATTTCCAGCGATTTATGTCTATTTATTTATATTGTGTATCCTCACAAGGCCAGTCTTTAATGTAGACTGCTTGCTTTAATTATCAATCAATCAGCTTGATAGATTCCTATCGCATTTCATGGGAATTTCATTGTATAACGTAGTTAGGCTCCTGGGTCCGTGTGTTTCCTGGTACCCAATAGTAATCCTAAGATCCAGGTTTCTTCAAGTTGTCAAGTTCCCTCGCACTACGAAGTAAATGACCTTACTAATTTTAACATAACGTAACTGTCAACTGTTGCCATGACATAACTGGCAACAGAAGCATGAGCATTATTATGGTCGAACGCCGCAGGAATTAACGAGGACTGTCTTAAATGTTCACCATTTTGATAACGTTGCCCATATTCTAAACACAGCATCCACGTTCCAGATTCTCCGTCATCCCATAGCATGACGTGGGTCATGTGATCTCGTTTTAGTTATAAAAACTGCGGCGCTGCTGCGAATAGTGTTGTTCCATTTGTAATTTGCCGCTATTTTTTTATATTGCTCGAAGATTCTACGGTGCTACATCATGGAGTTGAGACGGTGAAAAGGCGCCTTTAAGGTTGGTCTAGCATATGATGGAAACCATGGCCTACTCCGTAAACTTTTATGAGCTAATGCATCCTAATGCATGCTAAGATAAAAATAATATGACGGCTTTTCATGACAAGATGGCCCAGTCGGCAAATCAGATATGAGGAGGCTCTGGTTCTGGTTCGAATCCAGGCAATGGTCGAATTTTTATTTTCATTATACTCCTGGCTACCATTTAAAAAATTGAGATTTGAGGTGAATCATCAAGCACTAAACGTTCATTATCCGTCGTTCCTGCTGGCACGTATTCTTGATTACACCGAATAGTACTTTACTCAAGCCATGAAGCTACAACAATTAGGCTAATAAGGGCGCGTGTACGCAACGACTCGCCTTGCATTCTGGCAGCTAGAATTCAATCGCGATGGTAAAGGGGGCGTTGCCACGGTAACAACGCTGTTTGGATTAGCAAAATCCGACATCGTTTGAGTAAATGCTTTCAGTCTTATAGACCGTGACAATAAGATGAAGAATTCCTCCTGACGAAACAATTTTCACGGTTGCTTCTGAACTCGCATTATTGACCGCTTTCGTTGTGAATCGGTGTAACTAAGAGCGCCGCCATGTTGGAATTTCAGATGATTTCTAAGGACGCGTTTACGCAACGACTCGCCGTCGCATTCTCGCAGCTAGAACTCAATCGCGATGGCAAAGGTGACATTGCCATGGTAACAACGCTAAATGGATTAGCTAAATCCGACATCGTTTGAGTAAATACTTGCAGTCTTATAATCCGTGCCAATAACAAAGAATTCCTCATGACGAAATAATTTTCTCAAACGCTTCTGAACACACGTTATTTGCTGTTTTCGTTGCGAGGTGACAGACATAAAACCGCCGCCATGTTGGAATTTGAGGTGATTTCTAGCTTCTAGCTGCGAGAATGCAAAGGCGAGTGGTTGCGTAAACGTTAAGTGGCTCTTCAACTCGTATTACGTCGCTTCCATACGGTACAACCATGTTGATCAGCCCGCACACAAAAATGTAGCGGACCAGTTTTAGGGACCCCTCCCACAACTCGTTGAATTCGGGCTTTGAATTGAGGGAAGAGGGGCCACTAACAGCTAAGAGGTCTGCAACAGTGGTGTGTGATTTCCTAACGGGGTCTCTGGTCATTTCCCAGTGGGATTTTAGGACCATTTCTGTTTTCTGGAAGTACTGGATACATTGTATCCTTTGGATAAACTTATTTTATGCCACTTTTTAAACGAGCACAAAAAGAAGATAAGTTCCTTTAAAAAAACAAACTAAAATCAAGTCAGGTGTTATGCACTCCATTGACACCTAGTTCACGATGACTAGAGCCCCCTCCCTTTTTCGCCAGGCATGATATTGATGATGGCTGGCTTTTACAGCTTTTGAACAAGGGCAACAACACTTCCTGTCCCTGTTCCAACAAGTTGGTACCTGTATCACTAACTTTCACCAATTGAAAACAGCACAGAAGAAATAAGGCACTTATGAAGCTTGTAGCACACTACTCCGTTCCGTTCCGATACGTCACGTCACAGGCCGTCACGGATGAGCCGCGTATACTGCTCCGTCCAGTTCCGTGACCACCCGTCGGCTAACGGACGGGACTGTCGAGGTAGAATTCTTTTAGTCAAAAACTGATGGCATCAGAGAAGTGTACGAATCTACCGTCAGTCGACGGCCGTCGTCGTCCGTCACGCGCCTGCGCACAACGCATTTCCCCTACTAAATACAGATGCGAACCTATTTCAGTTGCCTACTGGACTTAAATGTCATCATGCCCGAGCGTAAAGAATTAATGCATAATTTACTATGACATTTTATTTAATTACCTACTTAAGGTCACTACAAGTCCTTCTTCATTGGCATTGCCAATTTGGGCGCGATCAAATTAAAAAGCTCAGCGGAGACGACAGAAATGGTAAGTGACGGACGCAATGTGCGTTGGATCATTCGTTGCCATCAGTTGTCGGAATGGAACGGAACGGAGTAGTGTGCTACAAGCTTTATTTTTTTTCGTGGTGGTGATGACGCTGTTCATCCGCCTGTCGTTTTTTTTACTGCTCTCTAAGCCACCAAGTGCTACACTTAACTGTGAAGACATCGTGTGGCACTCTAGACGGCTGTTCATCGTCAATAACTTCTTACTCTGACTGGAAAAAGGATCCGTAGCAGCTATCAAACTTGGTCCCACTGCTGGCGCGAATTCGTTACGAACTGTGCAAGGATGGTTATGCAAGTCCTTGCGAAGTTAAAAGATACATTTGTAGAAAAACAATAATTGCAACGTTATCTTCGGAAAGTTCGTATGACAAATTATTGGTTCAGCAAGACTACAAAAGTAAGTATCTGTAGGCATTTGTTAGCCTCATCAGAGACGACGGTTATACTCTGAAATATTAGCCTTTATTTCACTTTGGTTCGATAATATTCGTGTTCAAGGGAGCGGCCATCTTGAAACTAAGTAAAAAAAGCACACATTTGTCTGCTTAGTATTGCTGTGAAGCCTATTTTCAGCGTTTGAAAAGGGGAGAGTCAGGAGCGTTTCAGCAAACCAAGCGCTCACGCAAACGGGACAGTGATACTGTTAAGCGCATTGCCAAACCTTAGAAATATTCCTATGGAAAGAAACACTCGGCAAGAGTTATACGCACAAGGGCAAAAGCTTGAAGGGCAAACGGGAAGAAACGCGTGTTGGTAACACCAAAGGAGAAGAAAGGGGTGGGAATGGAAAAGAAACTGCCTGTCTCTCACATCACCGCACTCTCTTACGTTTCCATGGCAACCCAGCAAGTTAACAGGAAGTGAGCTCCGCCATCTTGGTTCGTCGTTTGTTTTGGCCGAATCCGTCAATTGCCATTAGCTATGTAGCTACTAATTCACAGTAAGCAACTGAATGGTGTTTTTTCAATAGAATTGCTGTCTAACTTTCGTTGTGTGGCCGACATGTATTTGCGATGATGCTGGTTCTACGTAAACTACCCAAAAACGATGCTGTAAACAGTAACATCACAGCAGTGCAATTAATTCGTATTCCGTATGTCAACGCTATACCACTGTTTTAAACCAGTCAAGGGCAATTATTGATTATATGGTTTGATACGTTGCCTGAACGGACGTTTACAGAAAGAATTGAAGTATGGCCCTGTGCTAATTTGAACGATGTGACTTGTGTGAATGTGCTACATTAACGCGTAAGTTGTGAAAATGCGCTCACAATCGCCCATTCACATCCACTATTCGTGTACAGATGAAGCTCTGAGTAGGTGTGCATCCAGTAGCTATTAATGAACACCCTACACCCGCGCAGGCGCGTTGTTATGAATCTACTTGACCGCATCCTCCTTTCATCGAAAAGGGTACCGACGCGTGCATGTTAAGTTTCTTTTCCATCCCCACCCCTTCTTCTCCTATGGCGACACACAACTTTTTTTTACCGCATATGGCAAACTTTCACGGAACTCACGCTCCCTCGCTCTCCTTAGTGTTATTTTCCGGCCATTTTTAAGCTGCATGATAGCAACACATGGTGGCTCACTGGGACATACAACAACTTTTTTCTACACACCCAAAGCTTTCATAAAACCGGAACTTCGGCGTTCCAACTCAGGATAAGACTTACTACAACCTAGGACGGTATATGGTAAACTGCGTCCACGCCAATCTTGTTCCGATTTCATAGAAGTTTTGGGTGTGTACAAAAAAGTTGTTGTATGTCCCAATGAGCCACCGTACGTTGCTATCATGGAGCTTAAAAATGGCCGGAAAATAACACTAAGGAGAGCGAGGGAGAGTGAATTCCGTGAAGGTTTGCCATATGCGGTTTATACAAATACCAAGAATTGTTTTGGCAGTTTGCGACAGCACAATGTTTATTTGCGCGATCTTTGAACTCAACTGTGGGCCGGCGCCATGTTGTCTGCGATCTTCGGTCAAGCAGTGAGCGCTACTAGCGCTAGTAGCCCTTCTGTGTGACGTTGCGCTGTGACTGTACGAGTTGCTACTCCCTGGCAAAACGGAACGAGTTACAGCCACAGGCCTTCATTGACTGTCCACCGGGCAGGCAAGGATTTCGAAAGGTCTGGCCTCGTCCAGAACTGTTAGAACTAGAGTCGTATCTGATTGCATTCGAAACTCTAACTTTGGTTACTGGCAAAAAAAATGATTCCGCACCGCTGTTCTTGTCATGGTCCATGAAATTCACCTCTAGCCTCACAACCAGGTCGGCGCGATTGTACGTGTTTTCATAGCTTTGAACCAGATATCGCATCTTAACTCTTCCAAGTCTAAGTGGGACCCTGGCCGTTGCGGCTATATCTGCTAATGCTTTGCCTTCGTGGGGCTTCGTAGGCAAAGCCTTAGCAGAGGTTTAAATTACAACTAAAAACCACTTGTTCAGTGCCCCTCCAATGTGCAATACCCAAGTGCCCCATACATTCATGGGGCAACGGAAACATTACGTAGCTTTCTGCTTACACAGGAATTCAGACTTGTAAGCACAAACCATCCCAACTTGAGACATGTACCACAAAAACCGCTGCAAAATGAATTTAAAGTGTCCAACCACAATAAAAAAAATACTATTTATCAAATTCTTCGTGCAGATCATACGTGCACAGCCACTTACATAGGACAAAGTGAATAAAAACTTCTAACTTAAAAAAAACATCTAAACTTCAAACTTAAAAAAAAACATCTAAACTTCTAACTTAAAAAAAACATCTAAACTTCAAACTTAAAAATACAACCAATTCACTAGTTCAGCACTGCACTTTATCAAAACAGGACATCAACCAGATATTTCTGGTACCAAAATTTTATTCCAAATACCAAATTACTGTACCCGTCTTAATCTTGTAACTTTGTGTATTCCTCCCTCCCCCCTCTCCAGGTGCATAACCACATTCAACCGAATACCAATAGGATCAAAGACTACATCGAATTATTTAAAAAAAATTTCAAGTTGACGAATTCGAACACCAGGGAAGCCGCAGTACAGCCATATAAAAAAGAGATGCACTGATTAATGGCACTTCGTTTGGTGCTATAGTCACAAGCACACATCGAAGTCCACTCTTGTTTTTTTAACTTTTTAATTTTTTTTTACGGTTCTGTCAGTTCTTAACACGTCCTAGCAAGTTCTGCCTTGACTCATGGCTGTTTTTGTGCTATTTGTAATTTGTTTTATCTGTTACTCTCGATAATGGTTCTGAGGTGAGCCGAAACGTCGTGTTTTATTTTATATTTGTGCACTTTCCTGACTTTTACTTTATAACAGAGGTTTTAATAGCAGCAACTACCGCCAGCGCCCCACGTAGGCTTTGAAGAGGCCAGATGCGAGCTCTAGTCAACTTTCTAATCTACGGTTTGTATGCATTTTACGTAATCAGGTAAACATATTTTACGACTTGTACGTTATGCCAACGTCACTAGGAAGGGTTATACTTGAGTGGAAGAGTGGACTGGGCGTGGTGCTAAGCATTAAGGATTAGTTTTTCAGTGGTGCTAAATATTGAGGACTCCTCCCAAACCAATTGCGGACAGACCAATCACGATTGAATCTGGCAATCCCTTCTCTATCGGGAAAATAAATTAGAAAATGGAAATTGGGGTTGATGCTCGTAGCCGACGAAGGACACTTCAGTCAAGAAATGTAAGTCTGAGGTGGGGGAGAAGGGTGGAGGGGAAGAATAGCATGGAAAATAAATAGTGGGTAACCGACCGTTGGTTGATTAAATCTGTAAATAGACCCAGTTTCCAATTTCCGGGTACTAATGCTTAGAAAGAACATAAAACTTTCTTCTTCCACGTCAAATGAACTCGTAAAAGACAATTTAACAGAACCCGGAGCGACTAAGTACTCCTCATGTATTGTAATGACGGCAATCGCAAGATTTAATTAAAAAATAAAAGGGCACTCAAAGCACTACACACTGAACGAATAGATATAAAGGGCATCTGTTAATTCGAAGCTTTGAAACCTTTGTATTCATTAGTGCAGCTGCCAGTATTTTTATGTTGACCTCCGCAGAATCTGGAATGGCTCATTTCTCAAGAGAAGCTGACCTCAGCAATATCTGGTGCGACATATTTCTCAAGAGAAGCTGACCTCTGCAAAATCTGGTGTGACTCATTTCTCAAGAGACATTGACCTCCGCAGATTCTGGTGTTACTCGTTTCTCAACAGACGTTGACCGTCACAGAATCTGGTGTGGCTAATTTCTCATGAGAAATTGACATCCACAGAATCGGGTGTGGCTAATTTCTCATGAG
>JAHWFP010091687.1:0-44505 GCA_023313725.1 Lithobius niger | reverse complement strand
CCCCCCCCCCTACCTATCGGTATTTTTTTCTCAACGGATCTGCGCTAATCTCATAAATGATGATTTTAACGGAAAAAAAGTCGGAATTCCGCCGAAAGTCGGAAGATTCTCATGCCTGTTTTCTTTCGTCGATTCAAGACTCTCTTCACCCGAGTTGCCGCTGGTAACTGCCGAAGTCCGTTCACAAGCTGTCAACATCAGCCCTCTCCGACGCTTATCACCGTTCCAGCTGACTACACCCGCACAAATGGCATCCCTTCTGCTTCTGACTTTCGGACGGAAAACACGCTCGAGTTGCCGAACGGCTTACCTCACCGACAACTGCCGAACTCCGTACGCAAGCTGTCCTTCTCCGACGCTCTCACCGTTCTGGCTGGCTGTACCCGCACCTACGGCATCCCTGGGCTTTCGGACGGAAAACGCTCCCCCTACTGGCCTCCGCCCTTCCACCGACGCGCTTCAACGGAACTCTAGTCCTTTCGGCCGCTTCCCGCACATTCCTGGATGTGACGTGTTGCAGGCAACCCGTCTAGACTCCAGTTTCAGTTTCGATTGTTTCCAACAACGATTGAATTTGCTACCGAGCTTTAGTTACACGATGTCGCCTCGATTAAGTTTCAAACGACTGGGTCAAGACTTAAAGCCTCGTTCGAGTGAAGAGCCAAGACTGTTCTCTCGCTCGTCTCATTTGTAGAAAATCCCACGTTTTGAGTGAAGAACCAAGTTGGAAGCCATCTAAACTCCTACCGCTTGTCTCGTCTGTGGCTCACCCCAAACATCAAGTGAATATCAAATCGACAGTTGCTGTCCACTGCTGCTTGTCTCACTCGTGGCTAAATACCACGTTTGAGTGAAAAACCAAGACGGAAGCCGTCTACATCTTTTGCTGCTTGTCTCGATCGTGGCTGACCCCACGTCTTGAGTGAAAATCAAATCACCTGTTGCTGTCTACTGCTGCTCGTCTCACTCGTGGCTAGAACCCACGTTTTGAGAGAATCAAGACAGAAGCCATTTGCACCTCTTGCTGCTTGTCTCGACCGTGGCTTACCCCACGTCTCGAGTGAAAATCAAGTCACCTGTTGCTGTCTACTGCTGCTCGTCTCACTCGTGGCTAGAACCCACGTTTTGAGTGAACCAAGATGGAAGCCGGTTGTACCTCTTGCTGCTTGTCTCGACCGTGGCTGGCCCCACGCTCGAGCAAAAATCATGACATCAGTTGCTGCCCACTCCATTACTAGACGTCTGGCTGATTCTAGCCCTGCTCGTCTTTCGTCTGTTTTCCTGTGAACTTCCACTGTGATGCTCCTGGGTTGCCGTCTTCTATCAAGCCTCCTGTCCGCATCCCACCCCTGGCTTTCGTCCGCCTTTCTGTTCGCCTTCCTGTGCCCTGCTGCTACCATGGAAGATACCAGCTCTGCTGTTCCTGTCTTTCAGCTGTTCCACTCTTCGACACGCGGCTCAAGCGGTGCCGTCTGAAATCCCGTCGCCATGGCTCCCGTCTCCGGTCTGCCCATAGCCGGGACGTTGCCGTCGAGTCTGGGTTGTTGCTCAGGCCTCTCCCGCCACGACGTTGGAGCTCCACGTCTCACCAGTCCAGCCATGGAAGCAGTTGTGAACTGGATCATCCATCGACGGCCCCTGCCTCCGGCTCCCTCGCCGTCTTTTGTCCGCCTCACTGATGCCGTAGCTAACCGCACCTGCACGCTCCACTCTTCGGCCCGGCTCCACTCTTCGGCCCGTCTCCGGTCTGCCCATAGCCGGGACGTCGCTGTCGAGTCTGGGTTGTTGCTCAGGCCTCTCGCCTATCCCGCCATGACATTGAAGCTCCACGTCTCACCAGTCCAGCCGTGGAAGCAGTGTGAACTAGATCACCCATCAACGGCCCCTGCCTCCGGTTCCCTCGCCATCTTTCGTCCGCCTCACTGATGCCGTAGCTGTCGCGACTATGTTGAAGATCTCGGAAGCTCCCGTTTTTCGTCCGTCTTGGATTTGGTCTGCCGATTTCACAAGGAAGGCCAACCGAGTCTGAACTTCTTGCCCCATGCACTCAATCGTCTACGCCTTACTCAGATGTTGCCGTTCTGCACCATGCTGAAAGTCGGCCAAGTCTCCATCTCTCGCTCCTTACGCTCGTCCGTCTTTCACCCGCCCTGTTCGGGTGTTTCCAACCCGCCCAATGATGAAGATCTACCGAGCGTTCCTCGCTCCACGCGACTCGTCTTTCACCCGCCTTGCCTGGGAGTTGCCGTTTTGAACGTTGACGAAGTTCTGCCAAGCCTGCATTCCTCGCTCTACGCACTCATTCGTCTTTCACCCGCCCTGTACGGACGTTTTCATCCCGCACCGTGATGAAGGTCTACCAAGCCAGCGTTCCTCGCTCCAAGCAACTCGTCTTTCACCCACCTTCCCCGGGTGTTGCCGTTTACACTATGGAGGTCTGCCGAGCTTCCGCTCCTCGCTCTACGCACTCACTCGGGTGTTGCCGTCTTACACCACGGAGAAGACCTGCCAGGCCGTCGTTCCCCACTCCACGCACTCACTCGTCTTTCGACCGCCTTGCATCTTTCGCCCGGCTTGCTCGGGTGTTGCCGTTTTGCACTGTGGAGAAGATCTGCCAGACCATCGTTCTTCACCCCACGCACTCACTCGTCTTTCGCCTGCCCGCTCAGGTGTTGCCGTTTTACACTATGGAGAAGATCTGCCAAGCCACCGTTCCTCGCTCTACGCACTCACTCGTCTTTTACCCAGCTGTTGCTGCCCTCCACCGTGATGAAGATCAACCAAGCACTCCCCCCCCCCCCCCGCCTTGCTGTTGCGCCGTGTCCTGCACCGGGATGGGGAACAAACAGGCTCTGCAGCGCTCACCCCTTCTACTCAGCTTTCGTCCGCCTTTCTGCCAGTTGAACCGGCCTTCACCACTACTCCATCAATGTTGTGGTGCCGTCCTGTCCCAGGGTGATAGCCCGTCAACCTGGGACCTCCTTTCCCGCTCCACGTCTCCCGTCCGCTTTATGGTTGAGATGCCGTCCCGGTCCAAGATGGAAGCCTGTTAAGCTGAAAGCCTCTTCCCCGCTCCACATCTTTCGTCCGCCTTCCGGTTATGATTCCATCCTGAACTAGATGAAAGCCCGCTCATCTGGGAGCTCCTCTCTCCACCTGTCCTCTCGTCTTTCGTCATCCACTAACCAATCGAATTGGTCCTGCAGACGGTTTGTCCCCTTCCCGTCTCCTGTCTTACGACGGCCTGCCCATGCCAGGTGACCACCGGCCACACTGCATTGTGCCACTTTCCATCCATGGTCTGTGCGGCTTTCCTTCATGCTTGCCGGAACGCCATCCATTCCAGCCGGTCCCAACTGTGGGCATCTTTCAACGGGTTTATTTGATCTTTCGGCTGCCGCCCTGCCCCGTTGTGGTCCTGCACTAGTCCCTCGGACGCCGTGGCCCTGCCCCTGCCCGTTCCGCACAGCGCAGCCAATCCGTCCTAAAGTTAACTCCTACTTTCAGCCGAGGAACCATCAGCCCTTTCGGCCCCATCCCCCTCGATCCTGACCGCCGCAGCTCCTCTCCTGCTTTCCAGCCGGCGCAAGACTTCGCCTCTTCTTCCCAGCTTGAAACTGTCAGAAGGTTAACTCCTACTTTCAGCCGAGAAACCAACAGCCCCTTCGGCCCGATCTCCCTCGCTCCCGCTCCGGCTAACGTAACCAACAGGAGCGAGCCGCAACTCCTGACCGCCGCAGCCGCTGCTCGTCACCAGGGGGCAGGAGCTCCTCTCATTGAAACCTCGACGCCTCCCGCCTCTCCTACCTTCCAGTCGGCGCAAGACTTCGCCTCTTCTTCCCAACCTGGCTGAAACTCAACACGGAAATTCTATCCTTCATAAAACAAGCCCTTCAGCCGACAGTGCCCTTCACTCATCCAATCCCTTCGGCCAATTGGCCCCGAGGAAAACCGAACGCCCCGACTTAAACCAACACAGGGTTTTCTTCAAAGTTTTCGAAGACCTCCACAACTCTCGATTGAGTTGAAATGACTGACTACTAAACGTAGAACAACCATCCGAGTCCTTCCATTGTCCAATTTAAAAAAAACAAAAACTGACGAGATGGAAGAAACCAACTTCTCCTCACTAAATCGCATTCTAATGTATGGAACCACACAAAAACTTATTGACCCTTGGTAACTTATAACATTCAGGACAATCTCCACATCATCAACCGCCAATAAAGCCTTCCGATCGAAGCAATCCTCACACCAGCTGCGATCTATTGTTGCTACCTGTACAGTAGTCAATTCCCCTTAGCACTCAAAACGAAGCAGATGCAAGCCAACCACGATAGTAGCTAAACATTCACCATGGAAACAAGCCAACCAGTGAAGAGGGATAGTGACCTAACTTCGAGGTTCATCACCTGTTCTGAACAAAGTGCGAAGTTTTCAACAACTTTTTGGGGAACAGCCTGCTTGCATCCCAGGGCGCCCGTCAAGGCGGTGCCAACCACCAAATTTGACGAGGTCTGCCGATAATGCTAAATTAAGATGTTTTGGCAACAAAGAAAGAACATTTTGCCGGCCCCTAGCCAGGCCGGCTAAAAATGGTTTCTTTGTGCCTAAAACATATTTAACCTACTCCCGCCCTGCCTCCCCTCTCGAGTCACCCCCCTCTCATATGTTGATCGGTATGTCCGCAGGCGGAGGGGGCGGTGGAGCAGAGGATTCAGAAGTCAAGGAAGGGACCTCGTTGCCAGTGGCAAGGACGGCCGACGTCGGTTGGAGAGTGGCTTGAACAGAAAGACCTGGAGGCGGCAGTGGGGGAGTACCTTCTTTGGTAGGATCAGCCAACAGACCTGGTGCAGTCGCAGACGGATCATGAAAAGGCGATGGCTGGGGTGAAGGAGCCGCACGGTGAAGGGAGGCTGGAAAGGGGGTAGGAGTTTCTTGGGAAGATGGTCGTGAGAGAGGAGGCGTACCTAGTCCGGATGGCGCCGGTTGGAGACGACGGGTGCGCGATCGTGCAGAATAGTATGCCTGCCAGGGCGGTGAGGACGGAATCGGGGATACCCACTTATGGGCTTCTTATATACTTATATACCCAGTGGGCTTTAAGAAGGGGGTTTATTTTTGGTTGACAAGTTCCAGCTCATTTGACAACGCCTCGTTGTGTTCTCAGCTAGCAAAGAGTGTTCTCAGCTAGTAGAGTATCCGAGGCGGCCGCGGATTGTCGGAGGGCTGGCAGATCCGCTAGGGATTGTCGCAGACGAGAATAGTCCGACGAAAAATTTCGGAAGGCGACAAGTGTAAGCATCTGGATAGCGCCTCACGGAGGACGACTGGAGAGGGAAAGGGGGCCAGCAGAGGATCCGTGGGAATAGCCTCCTGGGACGGCGGGACCGGTTGATAGGTTTTAGAAGCAGGAGCGGTTGATGATTTGTCGGTTGGTGGATCGTGACGGTGAAGGGCTGGCGGAACCAAGCGTTGGATAGCTCGTTTATTTCCTAATGGTTGAGCGAGTCTGGATGCTCGATTTTTTTAAGATGCCTGTTGAAGGTCTGACGTCGGAGGTTCCTGGTACAGCCGGAACGGAACTAGTTAGGGGCAGCAGGGCCTGGCCGGGTACGGATGAGTGAGTGTCCTTACGTGGTGGAATTGGCACGTTAGTCGAAGTTGGCGACGATGAATTTAGGGTAAACCGGACTCCCGGTTGTTTGGAAGGATCGGAACAGGTGGTATCCTTACGGAGTCCGTAAGGAGCGTGATGAGAAGATCGTTTTGACGCACCCGAGGATGGGGATGTGAGAGGGGTCGTGTCAGGGAAGGAGCGATGCTCCGCTGCGGATGCCGCGGCTAGGGCACGTTGACGACGGGCTCGGTCTGTCCGTTGCTTGGATTGGAGATGTTTTTTCCTAATGACGGCCCACTGAGAAGGGGAGATCGTGACACAAACCTTACAACGTTTTTGCGATCCATCGCACAGTCGGTGGCATTGGCGGCAAGGATGGGGATCCAATCTGGGCTTCGGGAGAGGAAAGGCGAATCCAGGGCACTTGCACTTCTTGGGTGAAGGAGCATTCATGTGACGTGAGATGAAGATGGAGAACGAGGAGGAGTATGATCCGATTCCTCTGTTGACGAGCTGTCCGCCATGGTTGAGCTGGATCCAAGAGGAGGCGACGGATAACGGTTGCTAGTTTGAATTTCTAAAGCGGCTCAAAGCGGCTGCGGCAAGAGGTGGCGCCGTCAGGTGGCGAAAGATGGAAACCTTGATCGTTGCGTCCCGCGGACGAGGGTAAGGTTGGGGAGCGCTGCAATGGGGAAGACTGGGTGCACGGATAGTGGGATCACAGTATGTGAGGCTGGCTTCGCAGAGAGAGGGATGATAACATCGGTGAGGATCCGCAATGGGGGGTGCTCGTTCGTGGAGTCTGTCTTCATGGTGTACAAGTTCGGCTAGGCTACAGTTTTTCTGCTTCAGCTGTTGTTGCTTTTGTTTATATTGATGTTTCTTTTTTTTTTTTGGTAAAGGGACCGAAAGACTAGCCCACGGAAGGAGAGGATGGAGGTGATAGAAGAAACCCATGAAGTGGTAGGACGAGAAGGTGGCAAACGGGTAATGCCAGGGATGCGGATAGGATGGTGTCGGAGGATCGTGCTAGGTTGCTGGGACAGGGATAGAAAGTCCGGAGAGGATGGTCGGATGATGGCATAAAGATCCTCTGAGCCGACGGATTCACTGCAAGACAGCTCAAGAATGTGTATTGGCGAAGAAAGGGTCGGAGACGCGCCCCGGCGCGGGGGGGTTGGATGCCGAAAAAAAGGGAATGATGGGACTGGTAACCGTAGGCCCGGAGGCGGCTGAAAAGTTGGAGACGAGGGCTGGTCGGACCCCAGTGGGATGGCAGAAGCGGAGCCGGAGGCGAGGGGATTGTTGATGTAGGACGGTGTGACTGACGAGACAGGGACTAAGTAATCCGGCCTCCAAATCTTTGGAAGGCTCCCCTCTGTTCGGTGGAAGGAAAGGCTGCAGTGAGTCCAGGGAATGGAACGGAAGGAGGCTACCGTGGATGGCGTATAATGGGAGGAAGTCGACTGGAGCGACGAACCGAGGCTTGAGAAAGATGGATCTGTGGATCGTAGTGGTGCCGCGGAGATGGTGGTCCGGGGGCGGAGGATGCGCTGGTATCCCGTGGAAGGGAGACGGAGGTAGCGGACCGAGGATAGTATTGATCCATGGTTGATGAAGCCGATAGACGGAGGTTGTAACGGATCGGAAAGCAGGCCTGGCCGGAATGAGGAAGGGTAGATACTATCCTGTGAATCCAGAGGATTGCAGAGCCGGACGGTTGCGGCAGCAAGGTGGAAGTTCAATCCGAAAGGACGTGGCAACAGAAAGGAAAACCCTTCGATGATCCGCAGACGGGCGTAACCCAGTGGATGGGTGATAACGTTCTGGAAGGATAGACGGAAAGCACATCCAGGTAAGTCTGTATGTGGACGAACCGTAGCGGGCGGCTAGGGAGGATAACCTGACCTCGGATAGCCGCTGGGACTGCAGGTACAGCGGACGGAGGATGGTGGTAACCACTGCAGATAGCCGCTGGGACAGCAGGTACAGCGGACGGAGGAGGCGGCAACCACCGCAGACTGAAGGTAAGCGGCAGCGGATAGTCCTGGGGATCAAGCTCAAGAGCGACCGATTGCGGCGAGCGCCCTAGGAGAAATGATGGCATCCGCCGCTGCGCATGCGCGGTAGGATACGAGCCAGGCAGGGAAGGCAACTTCAACTTCTAGGGGAAACTGCAGCTCTGAGGGAGAAACTGCTAGTGTAAATAAGGTAATGTACATTTTCGTCGGCTATAAAAAAAAAGGATTTTAGAGGTTCAATAATTTTATGCTTGGCAGAAAGAAAATTAAATGAATTATTCTGGCACATTTCTTACATGATATCTTTGTATCTATAAATCCAACATTTTCCCTTTAGAGAAGAGCTCTCTTCTGTGCTTGTTTATACGTTGTCGTTGGCGCAGCCCAGGATTATCACTAGATGGTGCTGCGGCCGCTTTCAGGCGTGTTGCACCTTACCATTGTCGGTGATTGGTCTTGTCGACCGTTTATTTAAAAAAATAACCAGCGCCACGCGTTCGTAGCACCATCTAACGGCCACAGCATACACTAAAGCGCCGATGCGCTCGTAGCGAAAATAGTTTGGTCTCCGTATGTAATAATAAAAATACAGAGCCAACACAAGCCTAATTTTAACAATAAACAACAAAATGATCACTTACTATTACTGAGCAGTAATGCCAGCCGACCAGCAACAACTAGTAACTGCAGTTGGGTAAGGTTGGACGTCGATCTTCCACGTTATAAAGTCTAAATTAAGAAGGTTGCCAAATATATTTAAACCGTATTTGGCATCAGGCACACCCTAAAGGGCTTGGCAAATATGCATACCAACCAAATTATTAGCTCTATAAAGCTGGTCATAGCTATGGCTTATGGCTATACAAATTGTGCTTTTCTGAGGAGGATTGATTTTGGTAAAGTAATTCCTGGGTTCCAAACTGCCCGATTCATTGCTGTATGTTAGTTTAAGCATTGTTGTCTGTCATTAGGTAGCAAAATCGCTCAAACCAAGGCCACCTTGACTGAAAATAAATAATGCTGGCATGCCAACAATTCTCACATTTGACGAAGCATTATTCTTATTACAAATCACACTAGTGGTTGCAACGATTAACCATACAGAATATGGTTAATCGGTTTAAGATTTGATGATCAAGTTAACCGAATTCAAAACACATCGGCTGATTAACTACGTCAATGCAAGGGCATGAACCCACATGGACACATCTTTAACATCACAATGGACATAACATTTGGCAAAAATGAGGCTGACTCGTGGCAACAAAAGATGCCCCGCTGGGCAGACTTAAACAGACCTGGTTGAACTAAACTGTACAACCTTGCATGATGTAAGTAAAGTGAGCATGGATGTACTGCACATTCCCTGCATCAAGAGGTTGCAGGCGATGAGCCCTTTGGGGGCCAGAGTTGAGTCTTGTTCCTACGGAGCAAGGTAAAGACCCACTAATGTATACTGCGAAACGAATACTAATGTATAGCAAGGAAAAGCAAATAAAGCAAAATTTAACATGATATGGAAATGGTTGATAACAAAAAGTAGTTGTGCAATAGCTTCAGGAATGGACCATACAAAGGAAAATGATTGGGTAGATGACTGGCAGTACGTTTGGAATTCATGTGTGATTTACAAGTGAAGATGAACAAGACGAAGGAAAAAATGTGGTAGGCTAGGGGAGTTCACAGTATTAAGTGTAACATCAGTTTCGTCACCTAACATTGTTCATAGCTTCTTTGATAATCTCTGGAAATTCTTGTCTAATTTGGGTGATCACCTTTAAAGAGAGGCTAGATGAATTCATTTCTAATAATCTGAAATATTTTTATGACTAATGCATTAAACTTTTTTTTAAACACATACTGCAAACTCTCTTGTTGCACTTAATCCTTTAAATATTGCATTTGGCCTTCATTTTGTTATGGCCAACACTGGCAAAACCAAGCAACAGTTAAAGCTTTAAACTCACTTGAAGAAAAGAATCGTAGCTTCTCACTCACTTGAAAGTAAGGGAATAAAACCTGACTCACTCTTTCTCATAAATGAACTGGCATTCACATTCTGTTGTTTGTGAGGAATTAGCTGGAAGTTTTCGATCTGACCAATACACGAGCTGTTTACTTAAAACGATAATGTTACAGCGCGTGCATTCGGACATTTGTGAAAGAACAGCTGCATCCTTCCCTAAAGGGTTAAATTAGCACTGCAGGATTTTTTTTTAATTTTACAGATAAATTTTGAACTGCATGCTTTTTTCTTTTTAATACCGTACTATACTGTATATAATCAGCTTTGGAAATAATTATATGTGTGAATTAATGTTCATTTGTGATGAGTGTTGTGTATCTTGTCAAATTCCTGCCTAAGGTAAACTGAAATGTAAGTCTATAAATAAATAAATTCTCTTGGGCCACATTAAATAATTAAGCGGGAAAAAAAAATATTCAGCGAGAGAATTATTAGTGGATAAACCCAATGGCAGCACAATCAGCCTCCGTAAAGAGCAGTACGGATAACAACAACCTGAGACCGGAGTCTACTCCTAGGCACTGCATCCTACTCTTAGCATTAGAGGAAAACTAGACAATTCCACCACTCAAATTAACTGCTGGCTTACCATAAACTGGCATCAGGTTGAACTCATCGATTTTATCGGTGGCTAGAGAGATATTTCTTGGCATCACATCCGTACTGCAAACAAAAGAAGAAAAACAACTTGTTCCAAAATGGGACAAAATAAGCTGGAAATTAAAACGTAATGTATGAATCAACCGTAGAAGCATCGATGAGATTACACTTCAGGAAAATAGAAGTTCAAGCTTAAAAAGAAGTCCACCAAAAGTATGAAAATTATAATCCCTGCACATGTCTGAAAAATTGAACACAAACCATTTTAGTCTTCTGCACAGCCGTACCGGCTGAGAAGACTATTGCAACAACTTTGTCCGTCTGTTTGTCCGTACGTTGCCTTTTTCAATTTCGCAACGGTACCAGATATTGACGACCACTGTTTACAATGTTAGATTCAGTGTCAAAGGTTAGTTAAATAACATGGCAAATTAAAACATTGTTACTTCCTTATAGCTAAAAGACTTCTTCGACGTAACTAAATTGAATAATAACATTTGATTGTCGAACTGAAAGGATAAAACGCAGCCCTAAAAACAAAAGCATTTTAGCTTCTCGTTTAAAATAGTCTCGTCGCATTGTTGCATGAATGACGTTGGGGACTTACCGTTGAACCAGATTCTCCATTAGGCCTATCTGCTACTTATGAAATTAAAACTACAGTTAAAAAGATTAGGCCAAAAATCGCATTACTACGGCAACGTTAAGTTGCTACGAGTTACTGCTGGCTTCATAAACAGTGTCTCTCCTGTAAATTCCCTACTACCACTGATCTATATAGGTTACGTTGTCCGTTACATTGTAACACTGTAACTGTGAGCCCAAATTAGATGGTTTTGGACCATTATTGCAGCCGATCAGAGATGCAATGCAACAAATTGGCACCCGATGTGTACCTAAACCCTCTCGAAACCCATGAAGAGAAAATTACATTTTAGCTCCTCAGAGAGTATCCTCTGAGAAGGGGGAGCATGTAACGACGTTTCCGGACACCTGACTGGTGCCACTTGGTCAGCATATGTAGCAGCACCTGTTTAAGTCATAGCTAGGCCAATTGAGGTTGTGACTTGTAAGCAAGAAGTTGTATAAATAAAGTATGTTTGTCCGAAGTTCTGTTTTGGACCATTACTGCAGAGGATCAGAAATGCAATACAACAGTTGAAATAAAAATGAGTAATAAACTGCATACGTTATTCCTACGTTGTTGGCCGAAGCAATATATTCCACACGTTTTTTGTCATACTTGCTAAGGCCACAACTGATATGTACTAATACTGGATAGGAATGACCACTGATAACTGCAGTATCGGATTTGTATGAGCAACTTTCTACCAAGTAAAATAATTTTCATTCCGTATTAGATATTTTCCACAAAAAGTTCATAGCTATTTCCGCAACACTTTCAACAGCAAAAAAACAATGATTCTGTAGCTTTTTTTTTGTCACCTTCTGCAACACAAAATTGAGCCCAAGGTTGAATGCTTGAGACCAAATGTGCTACACATTTAGATGTAGCACAAAAATGTGTACCAGGTTTTTTTTTAATTTTTGCATACATTAAAGTAAGTAACTCAGTAACTCAAACACAAAGTTAAATGCCCTACCGAGTTACTTATTTTAACCTGTTAATTAACCCACAGTGTTAAGACAATTATTATATCTTGGCTTTCAAAATTAGGTAGTCCATTCACAAAGTTAAAAGTACCATAATTACAGGTTTTATGCCAAAAAAAAACTTGACTCTTCATCATTCCACAACTTCTATGGTACCCACACATCAGCTTTGGTACAAAAAAAAAACAAAAAAAAAACCATGTGACAGAAAAATTGTGGGAAGTCTGACAAATTCTGCATTTCATAAAGCAAGTGTCCCTTGTCCATCCTCCCCATCCTGAAGTGTTGCAAAAAATTGTGTAAACAAGTTTACGAATGAAATTTAAATACTGTACGGTTTATTACTTCGGAGCACTAAATTCATGGTGTAAAAAAACAAGGAAACACTATTTCAAACGAAAACCCAACAATTGCGTTGTTAAAATTTTCGACAGACACTATTCCTTTCAAATTTGGTATTTAATTATGCCATCTGTCTTCGTCAGCCTACTCTACTTTTCGTTATTTCCTACTTGGCTTGGCTCACATCACATTGATTGTTGCGTCTGCCTAATGTCAACTAATTTATCCCAGCTACAAACCAGCTAATTAGTATTGCCAAGGGTTCCGTTGAGTACGGTATTGAGCTGACAATGATAAGATTCATAATTGAGTGTCTAACTTAAATCTCAAATTTATATATCAAAATTCAAAACAACTTACTCATCCACAAACAGAATGGATAGTCCTAAACTTCGCTGTTCTGCCAAGTTCCTCAAGTACTTGAAAGTAAAAAGAATAGAGTTGGTTGAAACAAGTAAAACATACAATGAATTGAATGAATAGTCAAACCAATGCAAGAACTATCATTTTGGGAAATAAATACACTAAATCACTTTCTAAGCATACACACGAATGATCCAGTCAAAACCACCTGTAAGTAACACTTAGCAGTAGCCTACTTTGTCGTTCTTTATGAAACCCCAGTCTCTAAATTATGATATTAAAAACAATTTAATGCAAGCTAAACCAAGCAGGAGGGTTCTGTTGTGATATCACACAATGACCTAGCCACTAAGCAAAGCATGCTTAAGGTATCCTCAACTGTGCTATATTAAGAAATGCAAGTGGTGTCACTACTCATACAGCCTTGATGCCTGGCTCGGCATAAAATAAAAATGTGTATAAACTTGGAGATCTGTTTCGACTTTCGAGCTCATCTGGTGTTCAGTAGCACCAAAATCGTAATCTTACTTCTTTGGTTGGTTATAAACAAGGTAACCAAATGTTTTTGAAGTTAATAGCTCAATTCAAGATTGAGCCAGAGCTGAGCTGTACTGTTATAACTTATCAATCTGAAGCAGAATGCTTCTTCGTATCTTAATTTCGACATATCCCCACCCCCACATAACAATGTCATGACACCCCTGTCACGAGAAAAGTAATTGTGAAACTGGAAAAAAATTATTGGATACATACATTTTTTAACGTAACAAAATAGTATAAAATATTGCTGTGTAAAAAAAAAACTACGTGTGACCTCCCCACCCAAAAATTTAGGTTTCTAGTCGTCGGTCGAAAATTTCTACTACCTGTAAATTAAATTGCATTTACATTCAGGACGCCTCAGCCGCCGCCGTTAGCCGCCGCACCGCATTGTTATGAGTCAGCCGAACAGCCGTCGAATATTTTGCGGCGGCCGCCTAGCCTAGCCGCCCAAAAAAATGCGGCTAGAACCAAAAATTTTGAAATTTTAATGCATCAAAATGAAACGAAAGTCATGAAGTTAGTTGTAAAATGTTTCTAACGGTAAGCTGCTCTCGATTGCCTTATTTTTCTTATTTTTTAAAAATATATTCACTTGCCAGCAACTTAAGCGTGCCTGTATTAATTTTGTGTAGTCATCAGCATGCAAGGTTACTTTCGGTTTCGTTTTTCAGGTTCGCGTAATAATAGTCAGGACACATCGCTGTGGAAGCATTACTTAAAAAAAAATAAGTGGTGATGTGGCTCTGATATTTAATTTAAGGGTTCTTCGCAAATTTTTCCTTTTTTCATTTGTGATTCATCTAGAAATCCATTAGAATCCATAGGCCTCTGTCCCCTTCCCCTTTCCACTTCCGTTATTTTCTTATGCAGTTAGTTTCGTCGTCGATATATTTGCTTCATTTCGATCGATTTAGCCGAAAATTAGACGTCAGCCAGCTGAATTTATAGTTGGCCGGTGGTGGCCGTAAAATTTGTGACTAGCCGCAATTTAGCCGAAATTTCTGTTAAGCCGGCTGAAAATGACAATATAATGCGGCTGAGGGGTATAACCACTCACATTTTTACATTCAGCATTTTCCCCTGCTCCCTCTCAGAGTTCGCACACCATAACACACAAAAATTCAAGCACTTTCAACTTCAAGGACTTTCTTCAGACCAATATAAACGTTCAGAGGTTTTTCCAAGACCAATAAAACTTTTTCAAGGAGCTTTATTCATAAAAGAACTTGACAACAACGTCTCACTATACACGAAAATGTTCACGATTTAATAATTGTAAAATAAGGCAGTAGGACAAAAGCTGAGGAAAGAAAAGCTGGGGTGAAAAAAATTGTTTTGTGTCTTCTTTATTTTTTTGGGGGTGGGGGTTGTTGTTGCTATAGATTAGATTAGAACAGTTAACCTGGCTCGAATTTTACCAGACAGGGTAAAAAGTTTCACCAGTTTTTTTTCCTATATTTGTTTTCCTAGATCAGTCGTAAAAAAAACTGATGAAAAAATGCATGGAGCAACAAAATATAAAACATAAGCACAACAATATTTTATGGCAAACATACAAGCTATTTAATACTAATTACAAACTTGTTTCTTTTACCTTGCTCAAAGCTAGAACATTATTTAAAATAAAAATAAAAATTAAAAAAGTTCATGAACTTTCAAGGACATAGCTAATAATCGGGCGAGGGATAATCATCTACCTGGAAAATTGCATAATATAACGGAAAGTCGTCTAACACGAGATTGAAATAATGGCAAATCGTCTAATGTCCCTGCCTCACTCACGCTGCTGCGCTCACTGCAATTACACATATAACATCAGAAACCGCAGCCATATTGTTGGCCAGTTAGACTATTATCCATTATACAATATTCCGTTTAGATGATTTTCCAGATTTTTTATTAGGCAGACAGAAGCCAATTATCACATTAGACAATCTTCCAGTTAGACTTTTGTCCAATGCCCCGCTAATAATTTCAAGGACTTCAAGGACCTTGTGCGAAGGTCGTGTGCCATTTTTCGCGATATCATCTATGAACATTTACTGCCTTTTCGTTATTTGTAAATGACTAAACAGAGTGGTTACAATGAAATATTCTGCAAGTAATTTTCAGTGCATTTGTTCCAGTATGAAACTGGACGGGGGTGGGGAGTATGAGGAGAAAGAGGAGAAGAAAAAGGCTGGTGTCGAGGGGGGGGGGGGTGAAATGTGCTCCTCCACACGCAACTCAACTATTTGAATGACACTTACAGCTATAAAAACAAGGATGGAACTTATGTGACACAAAATAGGCAGTGTATCGTGTGTTAACGGAAATGATTCACAGAAGTCACAACAGGAGTGCAGTAGAAGGCGGATAGGACGGTGACTGGCTGACAATAAGTCGGGGTCGACCAGCGGAGTGCATGTTAGCAAAGGGATGCTATCATGGGAAGAATTCTTCGGAGTGGTCCAAAATCTAGCCATGAGTGAAGACGGTCTTCAGCAGTAGATGACTTGATCAGGCAACGGCAGGGTGAAGGCGATGCGAAGCAGATTCACCGAAGTCACAACAGGAGTGCAGTAGAAGGTGGATAGGACGGCGACTGGCTGATGATAAGTCAGGGTCGACCAGCGGAGTACATACGAGCGAAGGGATGCCATCAAGGGAGGAATCCTTCGGAGTGGTCGAATACCTAGCTATGAGCGAAGACTGTCTTCGGCAGTAAACGACTTGATCGGGCGAAGGTAGGGCGAACTGGGCGAAGGCGAAGCGAGGCAGCTTGAGGAAAACACACACAACAGATTAAGCCTAATCTGTGAAACAGGATTTTTTTTTTGTATGGTGAAGACCGTGGAAGTGAAGGGGCCGGTGCCTAAGTTGGAGGAGGCAAAGTGCAACCGCAATTTTCAGGTCCGGTGGAGGAGGGCTCGTTGGAGAGGGCAAAGTCATCCTGGAAGTAGAACCTTGACCTGTAGTTCTAGATCTTGCCGTGCCGAAGACAATCTTTGATTGAGGCAGTCAGAACTGGCGATGACAAAGCGGGCAAAGGTGGGCGAAGCTGGTGAAGAGGGCAAAGGTGAGCGAAGCTGGTGAAGAGGGCAAAGAAGGCGAAGCGTGACCGTATATATCGGTGCACACTGAAGGAAAAAAGGTGACAAGCCGACGCGGCTGGTGGCTTTACATAGAGGGGCTGCGCTGGCTCTATACAGCTTTAAAACCTCCAGGGAAGAAAGCATCCCTTGGAAAGGAATGCAAAAATTCACAGTTAATGAATGTTTCCGAATGGAAAGTAGAAACTATTTACAATTATAACTCAAAAGTTGAAATATGGTTACCTACTTTTCATTTTATATAATGCCCTCATAATGATAAAAAAAAGAACCGTAAACAACGGACTGTAGGCATATCAAAAAGGCAGATTATAAATTAAAATTGAGATAGTCAGCTTCAATGTGCATATACTCGAACTTCAATTGGTTCACAACTAATTCATGCCGCTGTTAAGTTTTAATACAATTTTTGATAAAAACCTAAATTTTTGAAGGGGGGGGGGGGTTTAAAATTGGTTTCTATCGTCTATACGAAAATTTATACTACCTGTAAATTAAATTGCATTCAGTTCCTGAGTGCTCTTTATGACTTGAGGTTTTTCACTCTCCTGATCCGGCCAGTGCGCAACCCCACTGCGCATGGATCACCACGCGCAGTCCTCCTATAAAAGCAGAGAGCTCGCCCCTGGTGGCCATCTCTTTTCCTCTTGATATGTCAACCATGATGGTGGCTCAAGAGGGGAGGTAGGGTGGGTATTTACAGGTAGTTTAAATTTTCGTATAGACAATAGAAACCAATTTTAACCCCCCAAAAATTTAGGTTTCTAGTCGTCGGTCGAAAATTTCTACTACCTGTAAATTAAATTGCATTTACATTCAGACCTCGTCAATATAGGTGGCGGGCACCATCATGGCGAGTTACCCCGGGTTGCGGACTGGCTCCCCCAAAAAGTTTAACAAACTTCTCACTTTATTGAAAATAAAACAGAAACAGGAATTTGGATCTCTTTCGTAGGATTTGGAGGCCCTGAAAAGGGCCGTTTGTTTAGAGATGGGGTCTTGCTTCCGTCTTCTGGAGGCCTTGAAGCGGGAGGTCTTGCTTCCATCTTCTGGAGGTCTTCGTTTCTGTGTTAGTGCTTAAGGGGGTTGGACTATGCATCTGGCTGTTGCGATTGACCCCAGACGATATAGCCCGTATTCTTGTCTTGACATGTCTCTTAGATAATTACTTGTGAAGACGGTTTGACTTCTCCATGACGTGGCTTGTAGAATTTCAACGATGGAGACTTGGTTGTGGAAAGCCCATGAAGTTGAGAGTGCCCGGAGTTCGTGTGCAGTTGCCATGATGTTGTCGGCACAGCTGATGTTAGCATCGTCGTATGCCCTGTTGATCACAGTTTCGATCCAATTGGCGATCATTTCAGCCGAAGTTACATTTGTTCCTTTGGTGAAGGGAAGGAAGAGTTGAGTGCGTCCTCTTCGACATTCGGGGTCATTTGTGCGTTTAATGTAGTACCGCAATGCATGGAGGGGACATAGAGTTCGCTCAGGTTCTTCATCATAGATGTTTGTGAGGGCCGGGATGATAATGGATTTGGACGGTTCACATGGTTTCTGAGTTTTAGCTCGAAAGTCAGGTTGAGGCCTCAGGTGGACGAACTTGCAATTGTCGAAAAAGAAACAGTGAGCAAGGTAGTTCGACAGTGCTTGCATTTCGCTGCTGCGGAGACTTGCTGCCAGAGAGGTGAGAAAAACTGTCTTTCTTGTGAGGTGGTTGATGTTACAGGTTTGGATGGGTTCGTATGGATCTTTGGTCAGAGAGTCCAAGACCAGAAGAAGGTCCTATTTTGGGAAGTTATGATGAATTGATGGTCTTACTATTTCGAAGGATTTTAAGAGAGACGAAATGCGGTAATCTTCGAGGAGGTGTCTGTTACCTGCGGCCTTGAAGACAGTGTTTAAGGCGGAGCGGTAGACCAGAATGGTTGAGCCTTTTAGCCTGTCCTTGAAGAGATCAGTGAAGAAGACTAGGAGGTCTTGAATAGGGGGACTAATTGGATTAACCTTTTTTCGCTTACACCAATGAAACCATCGTTGCAAGTGGCTGTTGACAATTTGTTGGTGGAGTCCCGGAGGGCCTTGCTGGCAATGCAAGTGGCCTGTTCTTCAAAAATTTCAGTCTCCTTGATGAGTTGGACGATAGTAGCTACCCGTGCAGATGTAAGATGTTGGAGTTCGGGTGGAGCTTGGTTCCCTTCTGTTGGGACAAGAGGTCCGGAGGGTTTCGTAGTTCTCTTGGTGTGTCTACGAGAAGATTGAGTAGGCGAGGGAACCAGGGGGCCGCTGGCCAGTTCAGTGCGATGAGAAGAAACAGTCCCTGGATCTGTTAGATTTTCGATAGAACGTTTGGGAGAATCTTGCATGGAGGGAACAGGTAGGCATACAGGTTCTCTCATGGGAAGGTTAGAGCATCGACTGCACAAGCTAGGTCGTCCGGAATTGGGTTGACGAATTGGGGAAGTTTGGCATTGTGCCTCGTGGTGAAGAGGTCGATCATGGGTTTCCCCCAGATGATGAAGAGAGATTCGCAAATTGATGTCTTGAGGGACCATTTCCCTGATTTCTTCCGTGATAGAGCGTCGGCTACCACATTGCGGTTGCCTGGGATATGTAATGGTTGGAGAGTTGTGTTGAGTTCCACGCATAGGCTGAATATTTCGGAGGTGATCTGATGAAGGGTCCGGAACGTGTTCCTCCTCCTTTCCTGATGTAGGCAACTGCGGTGGAGTTGTCGACTTGGACCTGGACGATCTTGTCTGTTACAAGGTGACGGAAGTGGAGAAGAGCATTGTGGATTGCTTTCAGTTCGAGGATGTTGGTGTGCTCGGTCGTGTTCGGAGGCCAGGTCCCTTTTACCTCGTTGTCCATTATGTGAGCTCCCCATCGGTTAGAACCAGGATGCATCGGTTAGAAGTGGGAGATCGGGACGAGATTCGTGAAGAGGCATAGTCCTGGACAGGTTAGCGGCGTTCATCCACCAGTGAAGACATTCCCATGGAAAGTGGGGGTCGGAAGGCATCTGTATCTCGGATGAGGGAAGGTGGTTGCTCCGATGGTCGATGCGGAAGTGGTGGAGCGGTCGAGTCATCCAGCGTCCGTAGGGAAGTAGGTCGGCCGTTGAATCCATCTTGCCTATGAGGGAGTTCAGGGATGTTAGAGAGTGAGTTGCGGACTGGGAGAAAGAGAGGCAGTGATCTAGTAGGTCGGTTTTCCTGTGCGTTGATGGTGTGACGGTGGCGTTCGTAAGGTTGAACTCTACGCCGAGGAAGGTGACGGTTTGTGCAAGTTGCAGTCGTGTTTTCTTCCAGTTGACTCCGAGGCCTAGGTTGTGAAGGAGCCGAATGGTGAAGAGAGTGTCCTGTCGGAGTTGGTGAAGACAGATGTTGTTTAGGAGCCAGTCGTCGAGGAAGGCGTTGGCTCCTACTTGTTGACGGTTAAGGTGACTCAGGATAGGCTTCATAACGAGAGTAAAGATGCGTGGGGCAGCGTTGAGGCCGAATGGAAGGGTTTGGAATTCGAAGATCTTCCCCTGGTACATGAAACGGAAGTAGTGGAGGTACTTTTTGTGCAGGGGGATGTGAAGGTATGCATCTTCGAGGTCGATCGAGATTGTCCATTCTTGAGGTTTGAGGGAGAGGAGAATGGATTGAAGGGTCTCCATTTTGAAGTGGTCGTTGTTCATGTAGCGATTCAGCGGTTTCAGGTTGAAAATCATTCTTTCCCCACCGGACTTCTTCGGTCTCAGGAAGATGGAGCTGTAGAAGCTAGGTTTTGAATGATCGGGACAGAGACGGATTGCATTTTTGACCAGAAGGGCGGTCACTTCTATGGAGAGAGCGGGTGAGGTCTTGGTTGCGAGCTCCCAAGGAGGGGTGGATGCCATGGGTGGTTTAGAGTTGAAGGACGGTTGAAAACCATGGGATACGATCGAGAGAATTGTTTTGTCGTTTGTTATCTGATGTAATGCTGGTTTGAAGTGACTGGTTCTGCCGCCTACGGGGAGAGCATGGGCATAGTCACTTGCAGTGAAAGGGTTTACGGCTGGAGGCGGAGGAGTACTTCCTGTGATTGTCGGGGGTGGAGCTCCTTCTGATCTTGTGGTTATTGCATGAGTTGTTGTGGTTGTTCCCTCGAAGGACTGATCTTGACGGGGAGATGGTTTCCTCTCATCCCGGGACATTTGGTTATTGGTCGTAGGGTGTCGAGGTGGTGGCCTGGAGTCAGAGGTGTGCTCTTGGAATGGCTTCCGAAAGGGTTGGTTGTTTGATGGCTTGAACACTTTCTTAGGCTTGCGGGAGATGTCTAAGTGAGGAGCAAGGGTTGGGATGCGGCCTCTGAAGAGTGTCCGTCTCATGAAGAGGTGGGTTGCGGAGGACGTGCTTGGTGATGATTGTGTTTAGATTGGACGTGGCGACATCCCTTAGTAGGAGGGTAGAGTTAAACAGTGCCTTGATAAACCAGTTAAAGGAGTGATATGAAGCGAAGGACATTTTCTTGAAAAGTTCAGATATTAGAAAATGAAGATACTTGACGTTCTTTTGACTGGTCTCACGAGGGAGTCCCTCACAAAGTGCGTTGATGGCCGTGGCGAGGACATCGGCTTGGGAGTTGACGCAAAGGCCTAAGAGGCGTATCTTGTCGTTTTCACGGAGCACGGATGTCGGTACCTCCGAGCGGCGGGGGATATAGATGGCAGTGCCGAAATCCATTTTGGCATCGGTGGACAGAAATTCAGATTATTGGTAAGTTTCGAACAGGCGGGGGTTGGCGGCGCCGTCACCAGTAGCTCTGAAAAACCAGGATTCACGTCCTGGACGAGGAGGTGGTGGATTTTGGTCGAGTTCAAGAGGGTCGCCTTTACCCAGGAGGGAGCCTCCAGTTCTGAGGAGCGTAGTGAGCAAGGCCGTGGACTGTCTGATCTTTGCTTTTTCATGCTTGTTCTTGTCCCGGAGGCCATAGCCGAATCCTGTCGAAACACCCCTGTTCTTCGGCTTGGGGGTGGAAGCGTCGGGTTTGTAGAGGTAGTCGTCGGGAATGATGGCTTCGACTGCCTTAAGAAGGTCAAACAGGGGGATGGCGGTTGGGTCGTCATCGGCTTGGAGGGAACCCTCGTAAGGGTCGAGTGGCGGTTGTGCAAAATTGACTTGATGCGGAGGTTGTCGGCCTAAGGTGGAGGCAGAGCCGAGGTCGTCGTCAGTGTTGAAGATTATTGGATAAAAGTCTCTGAAGGTCAGCTGTGGAAATAATAGGACGGTGTTTCTTTGAAGGCGGTTGGGCAGAAGGCTGCTTCCGTTTGCGAGCTTCAATGTCAGAGGATGCAATCCATTCATGGACGTACGAAGTGGCCTTTAAAGGAGGTTTCTCCGTTGGTGCAGAAGGGCGGTTCTTGTAGGAGAATTCCCTGATGGAACGGTTCATGAGATGATGAATTTCCTGCGTGGACAAGGGTTCCGATATCGGTCCAGGATGCGAAGTCGAGGGACTGGGCATCATGTTGCTGTGGGATGAGAGATGCCGAAGTAGATGGAGGCTTCTGAGCGCAGGGCACAGGTGAAGCTGACTGATCTTGGGTCAATGAGGCTGTGGGTTGAGGTGGAAACGGCAGCACTACGATGCTGGGATCCGGTGGCAGCGGACTTGACGGTAAGGAATCCATAGTACACCGGCGAACGATGGTGTTTGTGAATGATGCGGGCGGCGAACGGTCACGATGATCAACGAACGGATAGCGAGTGACGAGCGGCTAGGGCGAACGACAAACGGCCAGCGGACGAACGATGAACGAGCGGCGAACGGGAAAAGATGGCGTCGAGGCTTGTGGTAATGGCATGCGAACGACGAACAGGAACAGCGAACGGCGAACGATGACTAGAAAGCCCAATATTTCTGCGGAGGTCAAAATTGGTTTCTATTGCCTAAACAAAAATATACACTACCTGTAAATTTTTGCATTCAGTGTCTGTAATGCTAGTTTCCCTGGAGGACTAAAACTCTTTAGATCCGCCCAACCTCGCAACATATCTGCGCATGTCCGAGCACAGGCCCTCCTAAATGGTGTTATGGTGATAGCCAACCATTTGTCAAACTACCAGACTTGTCGGCAATGTATTTCTTTGGCAGCATGGCCTGGTTGAGGCAGACCCACTCGTACTCACATTTTGGAATGGGTAGCTCTGTCGACGGGAGGAGATCTGTTGACACCATGCGAAATGTGGGGGCAGGTTGGGTGGAAGAGAGCACGGACCTTGTGCTGAGGTGGAGGAAGGTTCAGCTGGAACGGTTGGTTTCGCGGTTACCTTTGGAGGAAGATGAGAGGTTGTTCCCTTCCGAGGGGCCAGAGCTGGCTTCCGGGGTGGTTGAGGATGGTCAATCTTGAAAATCCTCTTTGCAGTGGGGGGGTTTGGGGAGGAGGGAGTTTGGTGACCCGAACGCCGGATTTCGGGAGGGGAGACAACTTCCGCATGTCAGAGTCTGCGAAATGTAAGCGGATTCGTAACTTGCTTGCAGATAAATTCTGTACATTGAGTTTGAGGTCCGAAATGATTTTATTTGTCTCGGAGAGTTGAGAGCGAAGGAGTTGAAATCTTGAGGTATTATTTTCTAGACTTGCGAAGGGCTCGAGAGGACAGGTCAAGCTTTTTGCGAAGAAAGGACCGAAGCATCGAAGGGACAGAAAAGTCAGGTGACGAGAAGGGAGTTCCTACCGATGCATCCAAAATGGTGTTGGGGGCCGAAGAGGAGGATGTCGGCTGGGGCAGGATCAAAGACGGAATCGAAGGAGGCAAAGGGGCTGTTGAAACGGATACAGGTGGGATGGAAGAGTGTCCAAAGTTGAAATGTTTGAAGTAACGGTTGTTGAAGTGGTGGGTGGCAGCGTTGACAGAAGAGGTGCCAAGGGGAGATAGGGGTGTCCTGGAGTCTGGCTAATGGACGGAGTGTACGGAACGACTGAACGAAATGGCCGACTGCCGGAAGAAATAGTAAACGAGAAACACGTGTTGCAAGATGCACTGGAGGGACTGCGGAGTTGAAGCACAAGGACGTTTTGGCGATGAGGAAGGAGCCTTTGGGGACGGATGCAAGGAGACGTCCCTGTCTCTCTTGTTCTTCATCTGAATGGACCTTGCTCTAGCTTCTTTGTTTTTCTGTGGGATGAAGAGCCAGTCTTTCAGTTCGATGGAGAGGTAGATGGTGCAAGGCTCAAGCAGATAGTCACACTTGCGGTGTGTTTGACAAGTCGAGTGGGGGTCATGACGTTTGCATTTTGACACGATAACGGCACAAGGACACTTTAGATGCGCACTTTTGAAGGATCTCAGCCACGAACAGTGGTTGCAATGTTAAGAGATTTCCCACCTCGAAGTTTGGGTCCCATCTTGAAAACAAATGAAAACGAAGGGAACAACGGTGAAGGTCACGGTGGTGAGACTGACGTGGGGAACGGCGCGAGATTTTGAGTGGTATAGTGGCAAGGGAAAGTGAGGGGATCGGCAAAGAGGCGAAGCTGCAACGGAGCAGAGTCACGACAGGAACGAAGCAAAGAGAGAGGCAGTGCAGCAGGCAAACCCATCGACAAAGGCGAGTTGTTTGAAGTAGTGGCCAGGAACCGAACCGAAGGACATTCAAACGAAGGCAGGACTATCGGTGAGGAGGAATGCCACGGAATACATCGATGAAGTGAAGCGATGAATCTTTCGGTGAAGGAAGGCACACACTTTCGGCAAAAGCAAATCCAAGGTAGGCATCTTTCAGTCAAAGGCGATGAAGGCGGCCATCTTTCGGTAAAAGACCGAAGGAGCAGCTTTCAGCGAAGACCTCAAAGCGAGAAGTCTTGCGGCGAAGACAGCAACCGGTTCTTTCCGCGAAGGGCTTTCAGCGAAGGATGTGAAGATGATGCGGGAAACAGCGAGCCAAGTTCACACGACGAAGGCTGGAGAAAAAGAGATGGCTGGCTATCGCCATAACACCATTTAGGAGGGTCTGTGCTCGGACATGCGCAGATGGGTTGCGAGGCTGGGCGGATCTAAAGAGTTTAATCCTCCAGGGAACTAGCATTACAGGAGTTGAATGCAAAAATTTACAGGTAGTGGATATTTTCGAAATGGCAACTAGAAAGTTAACATGGGCAAGTGGTGCTAAATCTACAAACTGTATAACGGTCACTATTATAGCTCAACAAATGGCTAACAACTTTCGCAACTTTATGTGCCCTGTCCATTGAGCATAATTTCAATTGCCACGGTTTTGAATTATAAACCACTTGACGACCACTGCGAAGGCCTTACACAAGAATGAAAAAAAAGCGACAAATAGCAAATTTTGAGCGGTTTCACTGGGAACTGTATGTAGCACAGCAAGCAAGCACAGCCCGGTGGATAATGTCCTGAACTCTAAGCTACGAGGACACAAGACAGACACACGGAACCTTGAAAAATCATCCCTCCCCCAGTGTTCCATCCATGTCCGAATAACATCCTATGAAATACTACGTTGTAAATATTTGGTGTGCGTGGAAGTCGTACGTAGTGTACAATAATGAAAAACGAAGAGGGGAGTACTACGTAGTGCACAAGAGAAGTGTGCTAGTGCCTGCAGTAAAAGTCTAGAAGTTTAAATTTGTTTACTAACCTTGGGGTCGTCAGTTGGAATTTCCAGAGAATCAACAATTCTGAGGTCATCCTACAAACAATAGAAGTGTATTTTAATTCTAGTAAGGCATTGTTAATTTGGCTGAGATTCAAAAGCAATAAAATCAATAAGTCATCTCAAATATACCTGGGCCATTTTTACTGAAAATGCTGCAATTAAGCCGTGTACCCTGTCGTAAAAAGGAAGCATGGTGAAAAACGACTTGGGACCTCTAGGACCATGTGCTATGCCACCTGAACAAAAAATGAAACTTATGAAATTTTCATGAAACAAAAAACAGAAAAAAATGCAGACAACATCAACATACTATACCAAGTGAATCATCTCAGATACAGGATAATGAAACAGAGCCCCCAATAGGGGTCGGACGAATAGGGAAAAAACATATTCGAATATTCGCAAAAAATACATTCGAATATTCGTCCAAAATTTTTTTTTTGCATGTTTAGGCCTGGCAATAAATGCAAAACAGTGTCACTTCTGCTCCTATTTCTTTCTCTACTCTGCCACTCACTACTCACTATTTTGTTGTGGCGAGAGCCACATAAGTTCCGCACAGGGAGGCGGGCAGGATATAATTTGTAACATAGACTTCGAAGTTCTATATTCGGGGAACTGATTCTCCATTTCTCCTTCATGAATCTCTCTTCGTCTGTCTTATCAATGAAATGTATTATGAAACGTGCCACCAGCGAAATCTTACCTCCTATGCATGACAGGGGCGCCCAGACCTCACTTCAAGCCGTTCCGAGGCCCCACACAACCCAAGGGCTCCAATAATCCGGTTTACATTTTGTACGCTTAGATTTCAAAGTAAAAGACATTTACCGTTGCAATATCCTTGTAAATTTTCGACAGTCAGGTTATTCGAGAGTTGGAGGGGCTCAGAACGACTGTCTTCATCAGGCTACCACATCATCGCTTACTTTGTCGTGATCGTTCGTATAACGGCCTACTCGCCATTTTTAACATCGGAGAGGAAAATTACAAGGTAATATTTGACGGAAAAGCACACCGCTTCATCAAATTTCATCTACAAAATGTAGCCCAATACTTTTTTCGATGCAGTAGGAGCAAACCAAACCAAACATTTTGTAACGCAAAATTTACGTCATCCTAGAATTTTTTCGATGATTTTCCACACTAGCGGCAAGAAAAGGAGTGGTGAGTTGCGAGTGGGACTGTAGAAAGGGAAGTAGGAGCGGAAGTGACATATTTTTTCGTACATTATCATAGTAATTATGCACTATGACATTGTTTACAATGCACCGGGTGGTAGGAAAGAGATCCGATCGATAAAATAGAGGAAGATGGATTCACGAAGAACAACTCTATATTTCCATAAGAAAATAAAAAAAGCAAATATTGTATTTTTTGAGTTAACCTAAAGAAAATGTATCCTGCTGAGGACTACAATCCTCGCACCAAACAATTCTGTACAGTCGTACTGGCAGGGCTAATTCCTATAAATAGGCCATCGGACACTTTCATTATTGTATTTGAGCAATATGAAACCAAGGGGAAAGTAATGAGTGTCAGCCACTCATCCAGTCTATGGGTCCGTATGAGCAAGCCCTTAGAACTTTTTCACATGCAAAGGCTCTGTTTACCAAGGACGTGATTACACCGATTTCACAGCAGTTTCAGAAGTACGTTGGTACGTTGTAGGATTCGATCCGGTGTTGACTTGGCTGTGAGTTATCACTTCGGCTGAAAGCTTGCAATGCACGTTGGGACTCGCACGATTTTTTCCTTCCATTTAGTGGTGGGCTGCCATTTGGCGGCAGTAGTGAAAAGGTTAACTGAAGCACCTCAGCTGTTGCTAACTTCATGTTGAACTGCAGATCTGCATGTCTGGCGAAGGATGTCAGATCTACCTGTCAAGACTTCCACGTCCAAGATTCAGATTCGAGCGGTGTTTTTCCACCGTACTTGGCAACTTGTACGGAATCAAATTACCACTTTTATCCCTCCGCTTCAAACGAAGCTGCCACTATAGCAACGCCTGCACCAGGTTATACCCAGCTTGAATCCGCCGTGCTTGTAAATTTCGCACACTTTGATCCTTACTCCAAGCGAAATATGTGTTTTAGGTAGTAAACAGGATAATTAATTTATGATGTATTTTTTTTTATGTGACTGTGTGTATGTGTTAGTTTAAGTCAAGCAAACTAATGTCGGGTTCAGATTGTCCCAGAAAAATTGCGTAGTAGAAATACGATACAATGTTGTGTTGACGTTTACTTTGAAACTTGACATCATCATTAAAAGCAAGCCGTTTGCTATGAAATACACTCATTTTCAAAAGTCAGATAATGCACCGCACAAGGAAATACTTGCTCAGTCTATATCTTACAAATTTTTGACAGATTAGATGGAAAACTCACAAGTCATCTGTCTTCTTCTTCACGCTTCAACTACGTGATTTTTTTGTGATTTTTCCATCTAATCGCATCTATGCTGTCAAAGATTTTCAAGATATAGTACAGTGAGCGTACAGTATTTCATAGCAAAGTAGATCAGTGGTTGAACCAGCAGCACGTTGTTTAAAATCCGAGAAGAAATGGTGTAACGACTTTTCATGAGTTTTGTGGAGAGTGCTACTGCTGAACAACAACAATAAGGGAGCGAAACTAAAAAAAAGCACATGCTTGTAACACCAGTGTAGGGATTAAAGTTTGTCGTAGTGACTCTTCCAGCTGCTGAGCGTTGTGGAATTCACCACAGACTCAGGCAAAGCATTCTACCTACTGATGGAACGCACAGTAAAACATGATTTGCCAATGTCAGTTCTGAAAGCTGGTTTCTTGAGCTTCTTTGTATGTCCACGAGTAAAACCGACATTGGACAGTTCAAAAAAGATTTCACTGGGCAAGTCAATCGATTTATTTAAGATTTGGTATGTTAAAATAAGATCACCTCTTATTCTCCGTTCCTGCATAGTAGGGAGCTATAACCGTTAAGTCGATCTTCGTAAGGAAGTTGCTTTAACTGTTTGCACTGACGAGTAACCATTCTCTGAACTTTCTCGATTTTATGTTTGTCAGTTTCGTAGTATGGAGACCTGTATGCCTGTATATAATATTCAATTTTCGGACGGATGAAGGTTAAATGTAATTTCCGTGTGATGTCAGCATTCCAGTTGGTGAAAGCAGAACGTAAAGCGAAAAACATTTTGCGGGCGTCCTTACACACTTGCTCAGTTTGTAAGTGAAATTTCAGTTCATTAACGATAATAATTCCAAGCTCTTTTACAGAGTCAACTTGAGAAATTGGTTGGTTGGCAACAGAATAAGTGAATTCTGCAGCACGTTTTTTTCCAATACGTAGAACGAAACATTTGGAAGGGTGGAAGCACATGCCATTGTCAAGTGCCCAGGATTCTAACTTGTGAATATCTTGTTGCAGAGTTTCACAGTGTTCAATAGTATCTGATCTGTGGTAGAGCTTTACGTCATCTGCATACATGAGAATACTGCTAATCAGACCTTCTGGCATATCATCTACAAATTTACTGAAAAGCCATGTACTAAGGTTTCCACCTTGAATGATTCCCTTACTTTTCTGTTTGAACCAATTTGAGTATTTACTTCTGAAAGTGGCCCTTTGGTAGCGATTGGAAGCATAGTCACAAATCCAGTTGTAAATATAAGGGTTAATTAAGTTTGCATAACAGTTGGTAATGATGGACGGAACCAAAAGCATTCTTGATGTCAGTTTAGATAACATCAGTTGGAATTTTTCTGTCCAGGTTTCTTTTCCATGCAGTGATTCCAGTTAGCAAGTTAGTATTGCAGGATTTTCCTTTGGTGAATCCGTGTTGGTGTGAATTTTTGTTTTGGTGCAATTGTTCACTCTGTAAATTGTTTAAAATATTTTTTTTAAAAACTTTTGCAACAACTGGATAATTAGGCTGATAGGCCTGTAATTATCTGCATCGAGGTGAGAACCTTTCTTATGGACAGGGACGATGTCAACACACTTCCACGTAGAAGAATTACCAGAATTGATCACAGATTAGAAAATAATTTTAAGTGGCTTAGAGAGAGTAGCAGCACAATTTTTCAGGATAGTAGGGTGAATACTGTCAGGACCTTGAGATTTACCAGGATCAAGGCTAACAAGTATATTGCAAATATCCATTTCACGGATCAGGACCTTATCAGCATTATTGCACAGAGCATGGAAGGATTTATAATCAACATCAGGGGTATCATTTACCTGTTCAAAGACTTTACCAAAGACATTAGCAATTTCTTGTGGGTCAGCGGTGATTTTGTTTTCCAGTCTAAGGCATGTGATGGTATTCTTTTTTTGTGCTTTTGGCATATTTATAAAAGACTTTTGGGTCTTTACAGCACTTGTCAGCAATGTATTCTTCGTATGTTTTCTTGGCATTTCTGATGTCATTAACAATGTTATTTCTAAGATTGTTGAAATTGGATCTGTTTTCTTTACTTGGTTCCTGCTTCCACTTTTTCCATAGACGATTTCGCAGTTTAATTTTCTTTTTCAGGCCTTTTTTTTAGCCAAGCAGGAGATTGTTGAGCTCTCGGGATTAACGCAGGGACAAGTTGTTCGATGCAGTTAACTACATTGTAGTGAAAGATAAAAGGTGAACGGTTGAGTTTTTCACCGAAAATTCAAGTGGATCTAAAACTGAACTGATGTTTTTCGTCCTCATTGTGTGAAACGTGTGTTAGCTTTACTTCTGTTTACTACCACTGTAACAGGCTTCGGCCAATTTTCAATAGCAAACGTGTTGCTTCTAATAATGTACTACGAAATAAACAAATTTGCATAGCAGTCATGAAAAAGTGATTAACAATGTTTTAAAGAATAATTTATTTCGCAAAATTTTTTTAAAGAGCATACTTTATTTCAACTGACAATCGATAGCCATTTTTGTTTTACTTTCACTTTGCAACAACAACAGCTGCTTAGGAAGGACCATGGCATACAATCCATGTAAGGCCCATGTCCAAACACTGAGGCCCAATTAAATACCTAGGGCGACGCAGAACTAATGATTTCCCTTACGACTTCCCTTAAAGTATTTACGACGCGTGGAAAAGAGGGACAGATTAGCAACTCCGTGTCAACCAACACGATCATGAATAAGCCGTTACGATGTTTCGTTGATGACAGTTGCGACTGAACTGCGATACATTAGTTTCACTTACGTTTCGTTACGCACATAGTACCAAAAGTGTTCCAGTTTCTTCAAACCAGCTAATTTTCGAATTCCTGTACTGGCATTCTTCTTCAGGCTTGGGCCATGAGACGCAAACACACAGACTGTCCATACCATCGGTACTTAAAAGTAATACGTTATTTAATTTTTGCATCGCTACAGATTAAATGATAGGTGCAAATTGCGATGCAATGCCACTCACTTCGAACCCTGTAATGTAAATAGCATTTCGTATAAACGAAGCATGTTATTTCAACCAGGATTCCAAAATTTGACAGGAAACCACTTTTTGGCACTTTTGAACTTCAAAACCCAGATGCGATGATGAGGTCTGGGTTTCAAAACCACAGCGAATAGATTATGGAAATAATGAACCTGGTCATACCTCCTTTCCATAATGGAGATCTGATACTCCCGTGACGAGCTCTGCCTGTGCCTTTTTGAGGCCATGGTTTGCGTCCACCACCTGGCATTTCAGCTCGAGTCTTGGCAAAATCCCAATTCTAAAATGTATGCCATGAAAAGTAACAATGTCAAGGTAGGCAATATTCATACTTTATAATGGTCGTAATTTTAAACAAAAAGTGTTAACATGCACACTTACCACTCGGCGATAAGTCTTTTGCCACAAACAATTTCGTTGTAAAAGATCCGTCCTACACAAACAGAAAGAATACAATTAATGTAAATAAGTTGCTTTTATCTTTCAGAGTTTTCACTTAATTCCTAGAAGTTGAAGTTAATTTTACTATGTACTGCTAGTGCTAGTAGGTAGATGCCAAGCATCTTTTCGTTTTTTTTCTGGGAAAACAAAAAAATTGGGATGGATGGTACGAGAAACATTTTTATTTCTTTAAACATTTTCCCTTTCAAAATGTATGGCAAAAATCTCCCTGAGGTACTACTTGCAACTAAATATGGGTTAGAACAAGTTTTGAACTCCGGTATCCCCGTAACCGGTTGAGGAAGAGTATGTTAAACAGTTGAACCCTTAATTAGGGCCTTAGTTTTTAAAAAATGGCTTTCTGATCATTTAATTAGCAAAAAACATGCCAAATACAACATGGTTCAGTAAAATATGAATTAACTTAAAGCAGACGAAACATTAAAAAAAATTTCTAAAAAGCTTAGCACCAAATTTTTAATTCTCCACTCCTTGATTATAGTTCTGCAATTATTTTGGCGTTGCATTTATGTTAAACTGACAATTATCCATTTAATGTTTTTATGTCCCACCCCACCCCCAATATTTTATTCAGAGGTTTTTTTAGCGAGGAATGAATGAAATTTCTATTTAGTACGCTTAATTTACATTTCTGATACTACACGTACATCACTATAGATACATAAAAATAAAATGATTCTTTAATCGTATTTATTAAGTTATAAATGACTAAGCCGGTGGCAACTGATGTTGGAGCATACCTGAAGCCTGTTTCATCCTTAATATTCGATAATTTTTTGCAATACAGTTCCACCACACTATTTATGTACTTATTCTTGCTTACGTATTCATTCACTTTAAAACTAATACAGAAATGAGGCAGCAATTCTAAACTAGAGATACACATGTTTTCTTGTAACTAGTCATGATATCGCCGGCTGGCAGAAACAAGGCTGCCCCTCTCCCAATACTGGCTTTGGAGGTTTGGGACGCTCCCTGATGAAGCCATGGCGCCAGAAGGTGAGACGGACAATATTGCTAGGTAATTCGTACGATCTTTTCCAAGTCACAATTAACATGAGCAGGTAGCGGCCCTCTTCTTCACGAAAAGGCCACGCATGGCTGAGGGGGTACGCGACAATTTGGTCCCGCCACTTTGGTCCACGGACAATTTGGTCCCAGGTAAGTAACTTTTTTTGTGTTTACATTTTTTAAATCTTATGTATAAAGGGAGGTGGGGGAGGGGGACAACTTACACTATAAAGAAAGTTCAATACTGTGTTTAAGATATTTTTTGCACAGTTTGGCCGGGGGACGAGGGGTGGCGGGGACTTACACCACAAACATGGCCCAACTATGTTTTTTTGTCTTATTCATTTATTGCATAGCCGCATCGTCAGTAAGATTTATTTTGCCATGATGTGGTACGACACGTCTTTAAAAAGTTGTATAAAAACTAATGTATGATTTGGTTGCTACTCCATTAAAAAGTTGTGTGCTAACCCACGGAAATACTCAATTATTTCGCGATCAGCATAGAATAACAAAATGACTCGAATTGTGTTGCCAGCTTGTTGGTACTTCCTTCGTTTAGGTATTGGCAGTATGCCTCCCACATACTGATTGTATTCCAAATCTCGTTCCTTTTGTATCACGTCTCAACCCATCGATGAAGCGCCAAACTGAGGGATGATAGACGTTATGTTCCATCTGCAATCGTCGATAAGCTCCTTCTGCATGGTTAATGGTTCGATCCTGTGTAGTTTGAAAAAAAAAATTCGCATACCAAAAAACCTTTTTTTAAAAAACCTTAATTCCCCGGGACCAAATTGTCCCTGCACCAAATCGGCTGGGAACCAAACTGGCGGGACCAAATCGTCCTGCCCCGTGGCTGAGACTAGGCTAGATCCTGCGAATTCTGGCGCATGAGAGTAATGCCAACCCCACAGGTAATGAAGACCACACCCCTCCAAACTTGTGTTCTACCCCACCTTTATTAATATTTATTTTTTATTTTCATGTATTAGGCTGTAAGTCCCATACCCCACCCCCTATGGTTGGGTAGAGACGCGCATCTGACTCCAAGAACAGTGGCACCCACAGTAGTTTAAAGTCGTGTGGATGTCCCATTGATTAAGGATGGGAATTAAATACAAGTTGAAATGGTTTTAAGTCACCAAATAACTTTCATATCATTTTTGGTCCTCAACACACTCCACGTTTCACATAAGTATTTTACAAAATTCACTTTTCTTCCAACCCAGGTTTACTATACATTCTGAGTCCCTGACATACCTGCTGTACAGTTTGCTACTGATCCCCGTTAGGATTTCTTACAATGTCTGCAGCAGCTTTACCTTGGAAATGCTCCAAAGACTTGAGGATGAAGATCCAATAAGCCTAGTTTCTCCTCCTCAACAGTGTCCATGTTAGTCAGCCATGCCTGAGATGGTAGCGTGTACTTTGGGGGGAATCTCAGCTGTCGAGACGTTATCAAAGGTAGCAGAGGTCTCACAGGCACGGGCATTTCTACAATAGAATTTAAAAAAATGAAGTAACGTAACTACTCAGCAAACCACATAATCAAATACTGCGATAAATCATCTGTGGAATATATACTAAAAAAAGACTCAACTTTATTTAAAAAAAAAAAAAAACCATCAGCAGACCATCACCAATAGAATGACTGTAAAACAACCATTCTGTATATTGAGTATGTTGTAAACGAGCGCCACCGAAAAACGCCTAGGCAAATCTCGCCGTTTTGGCAATAATGAACCGATTCGGTCAAACTTTTCAACAATCAATAGCCTGTACAAATAAAAGCCTCTTGGGGAAGCCCAAATCCGGACTTTCCATCAAGAAGAATCTTTAAACTACGTTTGAAGATCACCTCCAACCCACCACAGCGCTCCGTCATCATGGCCGCCATTATTGAAACTTGTATTCATGTATTTTTATTTTTATCCTCTTCCTTTTAGGGCAAAAAGCCCGAACACACTAGCTTAGTGCATCTTAGGAGGAGCTTCCTCTGCGAAGGTACTAAACCTCGATGATTTGTACAGACAATAATTTGAAGTGTGATATTTTTTATTGTGTTTGTCGGCCGCAATCCATATGAAAAATTTCCACAACGATCAATTTTAACTTCAAAATTTTAAACGTTAAAACGTTCCCAGTTACTTAATGCGTTATAGCATCCAACTAAGCTAGTTTATTTAACCACATTTATAAGTTTATTATATTCTTTTACCCCCAGAAACGCTACCATATGTCCAACGTAATTTGACCTGGCATTCTACCGGACACGAATTTTCAGTGTATATAGGTTTGTTTTAGTTCTCCTCTAAACCCGACTGAGACCTAACGAATGCTACCAAAGCTTGATCTACTATTAAAAACTAAAAGATGTTTATAAAAGATCTGTTCAAACCCAATCCGAATGTCAAACTGTGCAAAAACTTCAAATCCCCCTTTTTTGCCCTCCTCCCCAGCCAAAACTAGTTGTGGTGTATAACACTGCAGTTCCAGTTAAAACTTATAAATTTAATAGTAATGCTTTCTGCATTACCCAAAGCCAAGTAATAATAGTAAGCCAAGCATTCCATAGTCAATAATTCAAAATAAAGGCCTATTTCCCAAAGTTCAATTGAGTAAAACTCAAACCGGCCTATCTTTACATGTCTTTACTCCTTCAAACGACTCTGCACCCAGTTCCTTTGTTCCTCCGACCTCTCCTCCCACTTTCCATTGTTCTCGAGGCCCTCAGCCAATCAGACCCCCGCAGCTATCCTCGGCGTCCGCGCCAACTTTCAGTAATGTGTATATAACCCCAGCCCCAGAACGCAATCGTTAGCACAGCTCACAGATCTCAAGCCAGAGAAGGGTCACGCCAGTCGGGAGTGGAGACGCCATGTCCGGAGAATGCCATGCCGGGCACAATGGTAGTGGTTCGTATGTTATAGTTTAGCTTTTGAAAGTTCAGTTTATGACCCCATATTCTAAATTTTAGTTTAAAACTTAACTTAACTCTCTAGCTTGTAGAAATTTATGGTGGAGATGCCTGTAGAGGCATCTTAGGTTCTCTCTCCCCATAACGTCAGAGTGGTTCTCTTACTAAAAACCAACTTTTCCAGTTTACTTTAAATGGATTTTTAATTTAAACTAATTGACGGTTTGATCTTTGTGGAAGTCAAATTGAGACATACTGATGCCTAAGTGTAAAATTGCCGGGCTTTTTATTACTTAGAACAGTTCTCGAGGGAACTAAGGGAGGTTGATCTTTTTGTACTTGGAAAACTTAGAAACATAACTGTGGACGGTTGATCATGTAGAAACATACTGTCAGACTTTTACCAGTTGCGGCTGTTAAGTCTTGTGGGTGTCTCCAGGAGCACCTAATATTACTTTTTCTATTGTGAAAATTAAAAAACTTTTATTCCAAACACAAGTGTTGTTGGTCTGAAAAAGTGCGAATTACTAAATTGTATATTCCAAACTTGCTACTTTTAAATAATTGTATTCAAGAGCTTTTAGAAGCAAACTATGATGTAAAGTGTTACTTCATTCTCTGTTGCAAAAATAAAACCAGGAGTTTTAAGCTTCTGTCGTTTGCTAGTTTGATTAATTGTATTTTAGTGTAAAATATATATGTAGCCCATCTTTAATTTTAGCTAGTAAAACAGTTAAATCCACCGTTGGTGGCAGCGATACCGACAGTTTAAGGTTAGGCCCCTTTAAGTAGGACCGGCGCTTCATCCCCCATGCTGGGACAGTGCCCATGCTGTGTTGAATAACATAAAAAGTCGTCATAAACACCGTAAAACCTCAAGCTGAAACTCCACGTACACCAGGGAAACCGGGGGCGTTACAAGCACCTAAGCCGTCGTAGTGTCCACCGTTACAATGTAGGAAATATTTCATAAAAGGTAATTTAATGCAGTGAATTTTTTTTACATTTCTAAAAGGGCTGTATGCAAGAGGTGGGGATTTAGAAAATTGAAAGTGAGTGGCCAAATATTCCTTGGCCTGGAAGGTGCACCAATATGCTAAAATGCCAAGTCCGATGTACAATATTGATGTTGAAAACATATAGGACAATATCCGATTCCGATTTTCAGTTTTTTGCAACCGAAAGTCAAACATATGCAACCAAGCAATAAAAACTAATAAATAAACTACCCAATAACTATAATTAAATAAAGTCATCCATCAATTAAGAAAAATAAACACAAAAATATACCTGCTGTCGACTCTTGCCACAAAACGGACACATTCATCAAGAAAAGCAACTTCAAGAAGCAATAAAAATGCCAGCACCCAAACAAGAAAATAAATAAAAATAAAAAGCCCTATTTTTCGGGGAGGTCAAAACTGGTTTCTATTGTCTAAAATGAAAATATACACTACCTGTAAATTTTGCATTCAATTCCTGCAATGCTAGTTTCCCTGGAAGATTTTAACTCTTTTCTTTAGATCCGCCCAGTCTCGCTACCCATCTTCGCATGTACAGCACAGACCCTCCTTAAATGGTGTTACGGCATAAGCCAGCCATCTGTTTTCCTCATGATATGTCAAGTGGTGACTCAAGAAGGATGGTTGGGTGAGTACAGGCAGTGTATATTTTCGTTTTAGGCAATAGGAACCAATTTTGGCCTCCACGGAAAAATTGGGCTTTCTAGTTGCCATTTCGAAAATATCCACTACCTGTAAATTTTGCATTTACAGATGACCTCGTCGTTGAATGTAGCGGGCATCACACGACGGTTTCCCGGGTTCCAGGGTGCGAGCTGGGTTCCCCTGAAGATTGAGATTCCGCAGGTTTCTATGCACTAAGGCTATCTGAAATGGGGAAGTGACGTCCAAAAGTTACAAGTGGTGTAGGGACGAGCAAGAGTGATTACGAAGGTTAGGAAAAGGGGTACTAACCTTGAGTGAAGTTAAGTTGATGAAAGGTAGTTTCTTCTTGAGTCCAAAGTGGTGATGATTTTGAGAGCTCAGGTCGAAGTCGGCAAATGATGAAATTTGGAGCACAGTACTGGCAGAAGGGGGGCTGAGGATAGGATCCAAGGCAGATTGAGATGGAGCAACAAGGAAGCGACAGCAGCTGCTGCAAGAAGTTAAAAACTTGAGCAGTTTGATAGCGACACGAGTGGGGAACGAGATTGCAGTGACGATCCGAGTGAGAACTTGGTGTGTCATTGGAATACGGTGCACAGGAAGTTCGATGATTGTGTGGGTCCGAAAAAATGTGGAAGTTCTTGAGGGTTAGAAGGACAGAGTACTGATGGAGATAATTGGAGGTGAGGAATGAATTTGTCACGTCGAGAGGGGTTTTTTTTGTTAAGTGAAAACGTGGCTGGAGTGTTGAAGGAGAAATCTTTGGTGTTACTCAGCAAGACGTTTCATTAAGCTGAAAGGGGGGGTAGGCTGGAACTGGTGAATCCCTCCGAGTCAAGTTGGAGCGACATAGATGTGATGCGACCTCAAGACAGAGGTTGTCGCGATTCTTAGGTTAGTTATTTGCCCAAATAAAGTTTCCAACATTTTAGCCATAATCGCGAGTGCATTAGTTAAGTTACGATCAGTTAGTTCACAGCAATTTGCTTAGTAAGGGTTACGATAGTTTTATGAGTTACGATAGTTTTATGGTTACGATAGTTTAGACCTTTGTGACTATAATTTAACAAGTACACGGTTTGTTCATCATAAATTATTAAATAAGAAAGAAAAGAAAGAAATTGGCTTACCGTCCAAAATGGAGAATTTTCCGACTATAATATTCGTGTAACCACGCGTGTAACCACGGGAACACGCGTAAGAGATACATTGTTGTAGGAGCGGCCTAGGATGCTAGACTAGATTCAGTAGGGTCGATCCACATAGGAGTTGGCCTTTATTCGGGAAGTTTTGTATCTCAATGGACGTTAACCATGTAGTTAGTTAGTTAAATTCCCCTCGTTAGGGGTGATAATGATGTATTAAGTCTACTAGTTATAAAAGTTATTGATTACTCGTGCTGCATGAGCTCGAGAATGTGTATATGTAGCATTGTTGAATTTGTAATGCTAAATTGAAGAAGAAATAAACTTCACTTCATCGGCTGGGTTCAAACCAGCAACATCTCTTCAATTTTGCCTCCTGCTTCCCTTCTTTGCCAGGGACACTTTTTAGGATTAAATGCGGGCCTACTAGGGATGGATTTTTAGGGCTAATTTTTGGCCTCACTAGGACTTTTACTTTGCCATCATAGTGTAAGTGCATTGAATGTGAGAAGTTGGTGTTAACTAACATGTGATTTTCTTACAGTAGCAATTTCGGTTGGACTTTGGTTGGTGTGAGTATGCCCCCACTGCAAACCTAATTCCTCCTTAGCAACTAAGTAGAGTAAGAGCCGAGGATAACGTAGCCTTGCCGTATTAGTTAGCAAGATAATCGCTACACCTCGAAGGACAACCTATGTAGAAGGCTGCCTAGTACGTAAGCCCCACCCAAACCCTAACCTAACTTGATTCAGTCTCATAGCTTTCTCACTGCCGTTTCCGGACATGGTGCCGAAACCCGGGAACGGGGAAAAGGGGAACGTTCCATGGTAGAGGGAACTGAAGGGGAATTGATCTTGTGTCCTTTGGGTTTGCTGAGAATTTGACTGGAAGACAGTTTGGTGGTAGTCGTGCTAGGATGTCCCTTCTCACTCCTTTTAGTGGTAGTGTCGCTATTGCGGCATCCGATTGACTTTCCCCATTAGGGGGAAGGTCGATCTGGGTTCGGTTGTAACTTGTTTTCCTTTTGAAACTGGTAGTTGTAGTTTTGTCGTTCTTTTCCAGTTCTTAAGTCATGGATCTTGCACAGTTAAAGAATAGTCGGGCAGCTCGTCGCCCTATTCTAAGCAAGCTAATTAACGAAGTTACTCAGGCAATAGCTAATAATGACAAGTTGTTGGTAGAGTCATTGTTAGAGAAAATCAAGGTGAAGGAGGCAGCGTTGTTGCTGGTGAACGAACAGCTAGAAGTTGCAAGTTCGGCCGCTGATGTGGTCGCCGAAGTTACCAACAATGACGCATTCAATGACTTGATTATTGACTCGAAGGTGCAAGCAAATCGATTCTTAAAGAGTGGGCCAGCGGCAAACGTTCAAACTGGTGGTACCAAGAGCGCAAAGTTGCCAAAGCTACAAATTGCAAAGTTCGATGGGACAGTAGCGGACTGGGAACGTTTTTCGGATGCTTTTTCCGCTGGAATTGATTCAAACCCAGATTTAGCAAAGGTGGACAAGCTGAATTATTTGCGTGGTTTACTGAAGGAGTCTGCAAGTTTAACGATTGCAGGATTGTCATTAACGGCTGCCAATTACGATGTTGCGTGGACATTACTCAAGGAGAAGTATGGTGACAAGCAATTGTTAGTATCCGAGCACATTCGACAGTTGTGGGAAATGAAGAAAGTCACAAGAATCGACACGGGGTTGGAACTTCGCCGACTAATTGAAGATTTCCAGAAGCACATTCGGTCTCTAGAAGTGTTGGGTCAAAACGTTACAGCTATGGGATCGTTGTTATGTCCTATTCTTTTGAGAAATCTACCAAATCCTATAGTGCGTGAGTGGCATCGTAAAAACAAAGGTCTTGCAGTTTACGATTTGACAGTATTAGTGGACTTTGTGAAAGAGGAATTAAAGGGCATCGAGCTTACATACAGCACTGCACAATTAAAGGAGGGTGTTCCTACATCAGATGCTGCACGCAAGAAAGATTTCAATTTCAAGTCATCCTCAGCCTTACTTACTACAGAAGAAGTCGCTAGTCAGGACACTAATCGCAAGGAGTTTAAGTCGTACTGTTATTTTTGTAACGAAGCCAACACACATACTTCAACGGCATGCACGAAGTACACTAGCAACCAGGAACGTCGTTCAGCGTTAGCCACATCTCGTCGTTGTTTTCTCTGTTTAAAGAAAAATCATCTTGCCAAAGCCTGCAACCAACGAATTCGATGCAGAATTTGTAACTCCGTAAGGCACCATACATTGCTATGTCAGAAACGCCAGAACCAAGCCACTACTCTGGCTGTAAGTAGTGGAAGAGGGCAACAAGAAACACGTGACACTTCAGAAGAGAGTGTGACCACAAGCAGCAATAACAAGTCGCAGTCTGCCTTGATAGCATCAGCAGCTTCATCTGTATGTAAGGGATCAAAAATTGTGTCCATTTTGCAAACCATGCGAGTTTGGATTCAGCATGCCAAGGGAACGGAAGAAATCGTTATTTTAGTGGACAATGGATCTGAACGATCTTTCATATCTTCCCGTCTTGTACAGCAGTTGAGGTTACCAGCTAGTGGTGACGAAGAAACCGTTATTCGTTCGTTTGGTGGAGGTAAACAGCATCAGAGAAGTCAAGTCATTCCCTTCACACTGATTGGGAGCAATGGTGTCCATTTGAAAATGTCTGCATTACAAGTGGCTGAGATTTGTCATGGTGTGAAGTTGTGGGAGACAAGTTTGATTGAACGATTTCTGCAGTACAAGAGTGAGGCTGGTTGGAACCATAGGATGGGCCCTGGAGAAATTACTACTGTAGACGTGTTGATTGGAGCAGATTATTACTGGCGCATAATGACGGGGCAAATGAAGAAATTGAGCAGCAAGCTTATGGCTACGCAAAGCGTATTTGGTTGGATGCTGCAGGGAAGTACTCCAATGTATGGACCCTTGTCTCCTACAGTTGCGATGTGCATAGCTACACCTTTGGAAGAGAGTTCCACGTTGCAAAGCAGCTTATCCAAGATGTGGGAGCTTGATAACAGTGGCATTCTGGCTAAGGAAGAAAAGTTGCAACAAACACTGGAAGATGTCGAAGTGTTGGATTTTTTTCAAGAAACTACTACATTTCAGAATGGAAGGTATCAAGTCCGTATTCCATGGAATCAGCATAAGTCAAAACTTTCCAATAATTTTGAAGTTGCTCTAGAGCGATTGCGTCGACTACTTTGGAAATTGCAAAGGGATCCTAAGTTGTTTGAACGTTACAAGTCTGCACTATTCGAGTATCTTCACAACAATCATGCTGAGGAAGTAACTTTGGAGAAGCATGATCCCGTAGTGTATTACATGCCACATCATGCCATTATCAAAGATGACAGGAAGACAATGAAAACTCGAATTGTGTTTGATGCGTCAGCAAGTCCAGAGGGAGGATTCTCACTAAACAGATGTCAGAGTGCAGGACCAAATCTCAATCCGTCGATATTTGAGCTACTTTTGAGATTTAGATGGCATAAAATTGGAATTATTACTGATCTTACCAAGGCATTTTTGCAAGTTCTTTTGCATCCAGAGGATCGAGACGCCACAAGATTTCTTTGGACAGACACTCCGTGGAAACGTGGAACCAACCCACCGTTGAAAGTGTTTCGAATGACAAGGGTGCTTTTTGGAATGAAAGCCAGTCCGTTTCTTCTAGCCGCAACAATTCGTCATCACGTCAAGACTCATCCCTCTAGTGATGAAAGCTTCTGTAAACACGTATCAGACCGAGCTTATGTTGATGACTGTCTAACTGGTGAAGAGACTACCCAAAGAGCATTTTCACTTTCTACAAGGATATATGACGTAATGGCCAAGGGAGGTATGCAGTTCACAAAATGGGCCACTAATGACAGGGAACTTTGCAAGTTGTGGATTTCTAGGGGTTTCGTCTCAGCAGAAGAACCAATTGAAGAAAGGAATAAAGTTTTAGGACTTTATTGGAATACTACGTCAGACGACTTAAGTTTGCATCACACAAATCTGTTGGAAGCAATCCAAGCCGATTCAAATACGAAGAGGGATGTACTAGAGATTCTCGCACGAATTTTCGACCCTTTAGGATTTATCGCACCGTTTGTCGTCATTATCAAACGCATACTTCAAGATTTGTGGAGATTGAAGGTGAACTGGGACGTTGTCATGCCTAGTCAATCCCTAGCTGCCTGGAAACGGTGGAAAGAAGAATTGCAGGAAATCGTCAAGATTAAGGTTCCACGGTGGTTAAGAGTTAGTAGTCTCGAGAATTTTCAGCTGCATACATTTTGTGATGCGGGACCAAGAGTTTATGCTGCAGTATCCTATGTCCGGTATACAATGGATGAGGGGCAAACCTTTCACACGTGCCTTATAACCTCCAAGTCCAGATTGGCCCCATTGCAGCTTATGAGCATCCCTAGATTGGAATTAATGGCCTGCCTCATAGGAAGTCGTTTGTCAACCAGTATCACCGAGGCATTGTCTTGCAAGGAAGTTCCACAATTTTTATGGTCAGACTCGAAGGTTGCTTTAAAGTGGATCGAAGATGTACCATCCAGATGGAAGGTGTTTGTCGCACGGCGTGTGCAAGAAATTCAAGGAAATATTACCAAGAACTGCAGTTGGAACTATTGCAGCAGCAAGCAAAACATTGCTGACGTTATTACAAGAGGTCAAGATTTATCCAAGTTGATTCAGAATAAAGAATGGTGGACTGGTCCTAACTGGCTTAAATTACCAGAACAACAGTGGAATGTTCCATCGTCAAGAATGCAAGAGGAAGACTTCTCCATCCTGAATTCGGAAGAACAACTTTGTAGTTTAACTACCCAGCTGCATGTGTGTTCAGAACCCATTTTGAACTCTGACAATTATAGTTCATGGCAACACTTGGTTCGAGTAACGGCATGGGTAAGACGGTTTGTAAACAATGCTCGCAAAAGAGATGTCAATAGATCAGCTTGGTTAACCTTCGCTGAAATTAAAGGAGCCGAAAAATATTGGATTTTTATCAGTCAAGGTCAAGAATTTGCAAGCGAACTTGACGCTTTAATGAAGAGTGCAGAAGTAAATAAAGATTCCAGTATTTTCCAATTCAAGCCGTTTCTAGACAATGAAAAGCTAATTCGATTGGGAGGAAGGCTAGAGTATACCAGACTTACAGAAACTCAAAAGCATCCGTTTTTGTTAAAGGGTGGAAGGATAGTGGAGTTACTTATTAGGGACAGACACTTCAAGACACTCCATGGAGGAGTTCAAACTACTCTTGCTTTGTTACGGAAGGATGTATGGGTGTTACGTGGTAGGCAATCGGTGAGAAAGGCCATACGTGGATGCATGACATGCAGAAGATGGAATGCTAAGCCTGCAAGTGAGATTGAAGCACCTTTACCCATTGAGCGGGTCACGGAGTCAAGCCCATTTTATTATACAGGAGTGGATTTTGCTGGGCCAGTTTTCATCAAGGTGCAGAATGACGTCACTAAGGCCTACATTTGTTTATTTTCTTGTGCGGTAACTCGTGCAGTACATTTAGAGCTTGTTTCTTCACAAAGTACAAGTAGTTTCATTTTGGCCTTTCGAAGATTTGTGGCAAGAAGAGGAGGTTGCAGAGTTGTATACAGTGACAACGCGCAAACTTTCAAAAAGGTAGACAGATTGCTAAGAGAAAGCTACGCTTGGTTAAACAGTCCGCAAACACAAGAAATTGCAACGAGCTTAGGCATTGAATGGAAATTCATTGCACCAAGAGCATCATGGTGGGGCGGATTTTACGAAAGAATGGTACAAGTAATAAAGTACCACTTGAAGCGTACCCTGGGATCTGCCTTATTATTGCAAGATGAGTTTACCACAATACTTGCAGAAATTGAATCAGTCGTCAACAATCGACCTCTAGCACCTGTCACAGAAGATTCTTCTGACAACGAGTATTTGACCCCAGCGCATTTTCTACTTGGTAAACAAGGAGGGCATTTGACAGACAGTTTGACATACTATACTGACATTCCAAGCAGTTCGAAGTTAGTCAAAAGATGGAAGTATCGAAGACAGTTGATGAAGAGGTTCTGGAAGCGGTGGCGTCATGATTACTTGCTGCAACTGAGGACGGCTCACGAAGTTCATAGAGCATCACAACAACAGATGCCCATACAGTTAAATGATGTAGTTCTGCAAGTAGAAGAGAAATTGCCCAGAGGAAAGTGGAAACTAGCAAGAGTAGTAGAATTAACACAAGGAAGAGATAACAAAGTACGATCAGTCGTGCTTCAACATGCCGATGGAAGTTTGTCACGAAGAGCAGTACAACACGTTTGTCCACTAGAAATCTTATAGGCGCGGTTTCTGTGTATCAAAGTCGGTAATTGGCTTTAGTTTTACTCGGCATGAGATACACTACAAGATATAGAAGCAAGTTCATGAAGAACACACATGTAGAAGATACTGGATAGGTACATAAGAAACTTTAGGGACTCATCTCACAGCTTTTGACGGAAGCTAACACAGCCAATTTTTATACACCTCTTGTATGCAGTGGAAAAGTACCTCTTGTACACAGTGGAAGTTAGCTAGTTTCCTCACGTCTTCGGTCTGTACAACTTGCCATAGGGTGTAAGTAATGCAGCAACGTTTGGATTAGGTGAGCATTGGTTACACGCCTTTCGTTCTGTCTCGGGAGAGGTGATTTAAGTGGACCCAATAGCTCTACCAGTTAAAAATTAAAGGAAAACCAATTTTTATCATCACACAGCCCACACCAGTGTGATTTTCGCCGACTGATAAAGACCCGATCAGAAGGTTCTTTTTATACTCCGGGCAACGTCCCCCTTAAATGAAGATGTCTGACATTGCGGACAGAAGAGAAGGAAAGAAAGTCCTACTTAGGTGAAGGCATAGTCCTACTTAGGTGAAGTTACAAGACCTTTGTTGGGTTTTTGGGGGGTGGAGCATGTCGCGATTCTTAGGTTAGTTATTTGCCCAAATAAAGTTTCCAACA
>JAHWFP010091685.1:53816-72531 GCA_023313725.1 Lithobius niger | reverse complement strand
AAAGAAGTTTGAATTTAACAAGTCTGCAGTGAACCCTTGAAATTACAACCCTGTGTTATTTTCTATATAGGCCTATCAGTTAACAGAGGCCGCCATACGCTTAACACATTTACTTGACCCAGGTACTACAAAAGGTATTCAGTCAAAGTTCAACAGCTTTGGCATTTCAATCATACTTTAATATTACTCGAGAGCACGACAACAGTCAACACGCATATTACTCAAACTAGTCTTCATAATCACTCAATCGTATGAAGGCAATTAACTCGCCGAACGTGGTGACTTCAGCATTGCGCGTTCATAATTAATAAAGCTGGTGAAGTGTATAACATCTACATTTCAGTAAACCAATATTAGTCCGAAAATAATATTAGGTCCAAACACTATAGAGCTAAATAAAGGAAGACACTTCCCTTTCTATAAATAAAAAAAGTGTCAGTAACATCTACAATTAGCCATGAACATAACAAAGCTTTAAACTAGACATAGGTTTAACAACGATAGCAACACCTCAACAAACTCATTGAGAGAAACAGTGCCTTAAAACTAAGAAATGGCCATTAGATATTAAGGCCGAGGTGAAATAAATACTAGGGTCGTCGTCATTTTCGCTGTGGACATAATGGAGCGGGCTCCGCTATCTTTGCTGTTTGAATGTTTGGCTAAAAAGGGTCGGCTTTCAAAGTAGTGACATCGTTCCACCAGGCAAAGTCGACGAGGAAGGTATCATGAAAACGTTATTGATGCATCTTTCTCTCTGTGAATGTGGATACTCATCCTTTAACTTTTAGTTTTTCTTTAACCCTGCACCTTTCCCTTGCATTTTCCACAATTTGAATTTCGGGCGCGTTCGAATTTAACCTCAACATGACAAAAATACTTAAGGCTGGAGCGATCACCTTTTTTCTACCCGAGCCGATCATTAAACGAAACTGGCCGATACCAAATCCCGACCCGAATACCGACACCAAATCCCCCAAAAACAATTAAACATTTGCTTTGTAATTTCTAAACAATAAGTGACAGCTGCTTGGGGTTTGGACGATTGGAAAGGTGGTGAAAAAACGTTGAATACGTGAGGCATTCTGAATCAGTAATGGGGATCGGCCCAGCCTTACAACGTATGCTTCTAGTTGCTTAAAGTTAACAGACGTATGTCTGCTAGTGAGGCCAGAAGAGAATCCAACAATCACTCTTTTAACCATCGGATGCCTTTAACAATTAAAAACGGCTTCGCCGTCTCGTTGTTGTTTGGATTTTGGTTCTTGCTACTGCTCCATTTTGTCACCCTGACGGTTCCTCAACCCCATGTCCGATTCCGGATTTTTATTTTGATAAACCTTGTCCGGACTCCCGTGCTAATGCATGCAAAGTGTGGTTAGAATAGTCCTTGTGGTTTTCGCGTGATGCGCGGTCTAAGATTACATTGGAGTGTCTTCATAACAGAGCTACGCTCCAACAATTAATTGAAACTCATACCCAATTTATGGTGAAACAGCCTCTGGATTTTATCTCCAGCATACACCCCGCTACCCATCAAGAAGGTAACCCGGACCACTGCACTGTGACTGAGGTTGGCGTTAATGACCAAGTTGTCGATGAGCCGTTAAGCCTCAATCCCCCCCCCCCCCCCAGCAAGAAAGGCCTGAATTTGACTTGAAACGTATATCTATTGCTAATCTAACTGTAACTGTAAAAGATCAATTGAAAACTTCATTCTAATCGTCATATATTTTACAACAAGGTTTTACAAGTAATTTCAATGAAAGTATTGCCAAAAATCCTAAGGTAAGGCTGCTCCCCATCTCGCAGCGGGGGCGTGGAAAGATTACAACAACCTGTTATCCTGGCGCGTGCCCCCAAATTCCTGCAGACAACTCTTTGAGCCCTGAGCAGTGTTGCTCCACAGTTATTAGTTCTTTCATGATGCAGTAGGCTGATGAACAAAGTAATAGCCCAGAAGTTGTCCTAAAGGCCATATTCATAATGACGGATCGGCGTGACCTCAGCTTAACAATTTGTTATTCACAATGACGCTATAGCATGAGCTGAACACGGACTCACTGTGAGGCCGACTTTGCTAAGTTTGAGCCTCCCTCACTTCGCATACATAATGGCAAAGCCAAGTCGTGGCTCATGCTCAAAACGTGAGTCGACTCAAGAAATCCTAAGGGCCGTATTAATAATGGAAACTTAAATCTAAGTCTGAGCTCGTGCTTTGATAAGTGAGGTCAAAGTCTGAGGTCGACCTCAGACTTTGATTGCGTGTCTCGTATTAATAATGACAACTTCGCACAAAGTACAAGCACGTGCTTTGATAAGCTTAAGTCCGACCTCAGCCTCAGATTGGTATTAATAACGAAACCCAAAGCTGAACTTTGCTAAGCTGGACTTTGGCTGAAAACCGCTGTGAAAAATGAACCTCATAAGTTAGACTTGTCAACGCACCGGGGTTGACACAAGGTGCTTGAAGTTAAGAAAAATTAACTTAAGAAAAAATCCAAGGCCTTGAATTCCTTGAAATTGTTAGCCACGTTTTTGAAAGTCCTTGAATTAATTTTTTGGGGATAGTAATTTTAAATAATTCCTTCGCTTTCAAATTTGCCATTTGTTTTTAATAACCTACATGTTTGTTGTAAAATGTTCCTCGCTTTTCTTTTAAATGTTCACGCGTTTCCACCAGTTGTTTACTATTATTAAAACTATTCTGCACAAGAAGGGGGGGGGGGGGGCGGGGGCTGCGAGAAAAAACGTATCTGGTGTAACTCCTTACACTGACTAGTGAAATTCGAGCCAAGGCAATTGAAACTAATCTTTAACAACAGCCGTACAGGAAAAAAGTCTGTTTTTTCCGAATTCTTATTTTACAGCAGCTTTTTTTTACCCTCTTCTTTTTGTCCCGCCGTTTTTTTTTCCATCGAACTTTCTTTCTCAGCCTTCTTCCCCCCATCATTTGCACTAATAAAACGTAACTATTTTAGTGTTTAGGGATACCGGTATGTTGCTGGCAAGTTTGTACAGTTTGTAAAGGTTCTTCGAAAAGTCTTCGAAAAATTATATTGGTTTTGAAGAAAAATCCTTCAAAGTGCTTGAATATGTTGTATACTTCATCTATGTACATGGAAACTGAAGAACGTTTGAGTGAATGGCCCAGAGCATACAATACACTGATAATTCTTTTTGCATTGTTGATGCTCTGACGGGAAAACTGTGCGGGCACACTTCAGCTTATAATTTCCTTTCACACGATGGTTCCGTACATTCCGTTGCAGTTGCATTGTAGTGGCTTTACATCTTCCATTGAAAATGTTGTTCTTTAACGTTTCTTAATGCTCTTTGCCTTTTTTTTTTTATTTGGTGTTCTTCCCGACACATACATCCCTGTTACGAAAGTTTGTGGACTTACGTTTTTACCGGTTTTCTGTAGCCAGAAAATAATCAAGTGCTCAGCGACCGGGTCAGCTGAAAAAACGATAAACTAACCTGAAGTGAAAGACAATATAATAAGTAAAGTAGGCGGAATGTGATTTGTAAAACGTGAAAAGGGCCCCCCCCCCCCCCAACTCATTCTTATTAATGCACTCTTATAAAGGTGAGTAGAGATGAGATCAATCAAAATTTGTCAGGACACTATGTGCCCGAAGTGTTGATGTAGACTGGTCATTTTTTCATTACCCTACAGTGACCAAAAAAGTTGTGGGGGCGGGGGAGGGGAGAGGGTCGGCGTTGTATAAATTCGATATCATTATTGCAGGTACATTCGCATTTTCTCGTTTCAGACTTGCGTTTCGTTTGATAATTAAACTAACACGCCCCTAATGCTAAAATTACGTTTTTAAACAGTAAAACAAGTTTTTTAAAAATACACGGCAGAAAAGAAAAACAAATAAAAAAAAAACACTGTCTGTGTAATTTTTGTTTACTGTTTTGGCATTTTCTAGAAACGTAGTTATTGGGTTTGATAAAAACATACAATGGAATAAACAGGGTTGCTCTTCAATGATTATCAAACCTGTGGGAAGGGAAAAGTTTTCCCTCCTATTTGAATTAACTTTACTCCCAAGTTAAATTTCGGCCTTTTGTATGCCTTGGCTGCTCGGTTTAGACATGGTTTGACAGAGAAGCTACCCGAAGTACGCCCAAAGTCTACTGCTGACTAGGCTTAGGATTTCTTGAGTCGACTCACGTTTAAAGTCAGAGCACTGACTTTGACAGGCCATTATTAATACCACCAAAGTCATGGCTCGAGCTTTGCTAATCGCGCGCACGCAAATTCTGAGTCTTAGCTTGGCTTTCCTTTATTAATATCAAATTGCTGATCCAAGATCGACCTCCGATTGGCTCACGCAAAGTCGTCATTATTAATACGGCTGTAAGCGTGGTCGTGACTAGACTTTGGTCTTGCTTTGGGAGTCAGCTACTCTGCGTAACAGCCATTTGGCTGCACAGCCTAAAGCTTTCGACGCGTTGTGTTTTTTATTTCCCGTTCGGAAATCGATTAGTTAGGGACTTCCCTGGTTAGGGGCCGCTTAAGGCCCATGCGCTCCGGGCAGATGACAAGGGCACCGTCCCGTGGGCCCTTGGAGGGATTGGACGGGTTGCGGGAAGGGGGCAAATGAAGTGAATTGTGTCTTTTATTCAAGAATAGTAGTTTTTGTCATACAATATCAGTTATAATAGTCAGCTGGATCATCAAACAGACTAATTTTAATTTTTATTCGTCTGTCTGTGAGACAAATGAACTCAAAAATTGTATAAAACTTGAAATTAAAAAGAACACAAATTTATACACCTAGAACTAAGATTGAAGCAAGCAAAAAGGATCCTAAATTAACATGGAAAACTATAAATGAAATAACGGGTAAGAGAAATAATAATATTGATGATACTATAAAAAAAACTTTAAACAGAGTAACTTAGACAAAATAAGAAATGAATTTAATTTAAATTTTTCAATTCAAGCTGACAAATTTAAAAAAAGGAATTTTTTACTGGGAAATAATTTTACTGATTTTGGTAATAAGGAAATTAATAAAACTATGTGGGTTGAGAAACCTGATAAACACACTATATTAAAAATACTGCAAGAAATACGAGATACCAGTGCAATTGGTGCAGATGAAATTATATTAAAAAAACATAATTGATACAAAATATAACAGTGCGGTCTTCTTGGAGATATTAATTGACAAAATAATTGAAACGGAGTGTTTGTTGGCCTGATAAACTAAAAATTCAACAAATCAGACCCATTTACAAAAAAAGGAAAAAAAATGAATACGATAACTACAGACCAATTTCAATTTTGCCTGCAATTAATAAAATATGTGAAAAGTTTTTTGCTAATCAAATTTCTGGCTTTATAAATAAATTCTCGATTATTACAAAAAAAAACAATACGGATTTCAAAAGGGAAGGGGAACAACTGAAGCATTACAATTTTTAAATGACAAGATTGCCATAGCCCTTAATAAGAATGAATTTTTTGGTTGCAATTTTATTGATCTTCAAATAACATTTGACTCTATAAACACATATTCTGATTGCAAAAATGAAAAAAATGGGTCTAAGAGGCAAAATAAATAATATTATTAAAAATTATCTTGAAAATAGAAGATGTGTAACCAAAGCTGATAAAGGCATAAGCAAAGAAATTCCAAATAATGATGGTGTGCCACAAGGATCAATATTAGGACCAATTCTCTTCTTATTATACATAAATGATATTGAAAGATTAACCGAAAATATTATTTTGTTCGCAGATGATATTTGTCTTTTTTGTTCTGGAGATAATTATTTCCTAACTATGGGTACACTTCAACTGGAATTTGACAAAATACAAGAATGGTGTTGGAGAAACCAGGTCTTTATCAATGAGGACAAAACAATAAATATGGACATTTGTACAGGCGAAAAGAAATTAGGCCAGGATGTAAAAATAAAAATGTATGCTGATAATAAAAAATATAAACATAAAATTATGAAGAAAGAAAGTAAGATTAAATACTTGGGATACTGGATTGACAATAAATGGAAACATGAAGATCATGTAGCCAACATTATTACAAAAATTAAAAAACTAATGCCTAAGTTATATCAAATAAGAAATGCAGTAAACGATAGAAATAAAAAAAACTACTTTACACAGTGTGGATTGAAGCAAATTTGCTGTATGCCTGCGAAATTTACTGTAATGCTAGCAATAACATGTTAAATAAATTACAAAAATTACAGAATAAAGTACTAAAAGTATTGTTTTAAAATAATAGCGTGAAGGAAATAAGAAAAATACTTAATGTAAAAAATCTATGCAATTATACGATAACAATAAGAAATTTTTTTCCATTAAAAAATCTACTTCAAAATCAAAAAGCTAAATCTAAACTTAGAAAAGACCATTTATTCCTACCTTTATGGTCTAATAAATACGGAAAAATGACGACTGTATATAATTCTGCGAAAAACTTCAATAATTTACCAAATACATTAAAAATAATCAAAGGGTATAATGAACTTAAGCAAAAAATGAAAAACTATTGGATTAATAATATTGATGGGGATTAAGATAAGGTTGAGGAGTTTTGCTTCAGGGTTAATCTGTTGAATAAGTTTTAAAAGTGTAAAAAGAGAGTTTAAAAACTACTAAATGATTGTTTATGACATAGATTTTTGCTTGTTTATGACAAAGAGGGCAACAAGGTAATGTGAAGGAGACTTGCCAAATTATGCAAATACCCATTGTTAGTGATCATATATATTGACTTTTGCAATTGCTATAAAAGTGTATTTTGTTGACTGGATATGTAATGTAATGTTGCCACAAATAAGTGTTTGTTCACTTCGTGGCATCCTTTTTTCCTTAATAAATTTAAAAAATAAATGAATAAATAAAAAAAAAATGAGGAATAAAAGACAATAAAGTGCACAACATAACAATTTCATTCGACCTTTTGAGTCACTTCAGACCCATTATAAAGGACATGATAAGAAATATATTTAGTAAGGAGTTAAAGTCATTTAAAGGCCCAATTTCAGAACAAAAGGCCCAAAAACAAAAGGCCCAAAAGGCCCAAAAGGCCCAAAAACCAAGTTCGCCAGAACAAAACAGACTATGGGGCAAACGAGAGATTGGAAAGAACTGAAATGGCAAAGCAAAAATAAAAGAATTTAAAATTCTTCTTTTTAAAATGGCCAATAGGAACCTCGATCAGTGGTGCTTGCAGGCACGGAACGAAGTGTCTTTATTTTCAAAGATAAAAAGTTGACAAACGGCACCACACAATACTGCAGGAAATTTTCAAGTGGGCGCGGCCATCTTGGGTGTGTCGCCATCCTTGCACACATCCAGCATAACATCTCAGTTGCATGCTGGGAAGATTTCCTGTAACGCTGTGTTCCATTTTTTAACTTCGAATGTTTCAAAATGAAGATGAATTCTGTGGTCGTGTTGTATAGGGATTTCACAGTGAAATGTGAAATTTTAGTAGGGATTTTCGAACGTCGAAGTGTAGTAGGGATTACACAAGCTGATGAAACACCTCACGCAAGCGCTTGTTGTTTTTTTTCCCGTTTGTAATGCAACTCGTGGATCGAAAAATTATCGGTATTAAATTTAGCTCTTGTGGTATTATTGCTGGAAAAAGCTACGAATTCCCGTTCATGCTTTTCTTTTTCGTCAAGTTAAAGACCCCGGTCCACCATTTCGATAACGTTGCCCATATTCTAAACACAGCATCCACGTTCCAGAATCTCCGTCATCCAATAGGCTGATATTGGTCACGTTATCCCGTTTCAGTTATGAAAATTCGCGGCGCTGCAGCGAAGTATTGTTTCTTTTTTTTTTTTTTATTATTTACCGCTATTTTCTTTATATTGCTCGAAGATTCTACGACGCTGCATCTAGGGGTTAAAAACGTGAAAATGCGCCTTTAAATTGCAAGTTTGCTGAAAATATATCTGCGTCAGTCTTCCGTCGTAGAATATCATGTAGAATATTGGCGGAATTTATCCCGCCACTATCTCGGATATTTTTTTTTCCCGCAGCCTGTGTTGCCAAGAGACAATGGCGTTTTGCCATTTTGGATTGAATAAATTTACTCGGGAATGGAAAGCAACGCATCATATCCGCTTCATATTTGGACATTTCGTGCGAAGATAAGCACGATCGATACAATGACTTGAGAAAAATATTGTAAAAAAACGGTTTTAAGAACCCGCTTTCCGCAAAACCCGAAGAACCTTCGATTTTATTGATCGTTAGGTTGCGTCAAAAGTTTCTTACTTGGGAAAAAGTTTGAAAGAATCTTTCTTGTTATCTAATCCACCCCGTCCCCCTCCCCAACCCCTTCTAAAAATGTGCGTTCAACTCTGTAACATATATGCTACCATATTTATTGGATGTCAAACGGGGACGCGCCATACGTGGGGGCTAGATAATTACTGACAAGCGCTTAGTAATCAGTGAAATATTATTTTAAACCAAGATTTTATTTTCTAAATGTATACACACAAGCCATCCAAATTTGGCGCACCTGTTAAATGTTTTTCTTTAGGGGACAGGGGCTGTTCTCTCCCCCCCCCCCCCAAAAAAAAATATTTAATATGTGCGCCAAATTTGGGTGGCTTGTGTGTATACATTTAGAAAATTAACCTCTTTTTAAAATTATCTTTCACTGATTACTGAGCGCTTGTCAGTAATGATCTACTCTAAATCAAATCTTTTAAAGGATTCCCACCAAGCTGTTCGGCCGTGTGAAGTCGTGATGTCATACGCTAAGCTCTTTCGCCAAGGTAATCCCGCCAAGTAATAGTTCGTAGGTTAAATGAAATATATGAAAATTATGCATAATAATCCGAGTGTTATCGTTTATCTTAACGGGCGACAGACTAGCGTGTGTCTTTAACAACATCTTCAAAATGTTACCAGAATTCATCAATAGCACTAATTGTAGGGAAGGTCCCCTTTTTTTCTCTTGCTATTGGCCCTAAATCCTCACCTCAAATCCGCATCAAGCAAAACCCATGCCTGCCACGTTACTGATAACACTAGCTCACTTTTCCACATTAACAGACAACGTTTTTAAAACTACTTTCTTCTTAGTCGGTCGTGGGATGAAATCCGGTATTCAGGTGGTTGCCGACCACTCTGACCAATGGGCTGTCTTTCCTCACGTTACTCGGGACCTCCGGGGACCCCTGCCAATGTTCGTGGTAGGCGTTGGGACTTATTTTTTATCATCTCCTACCTGATGGCGCGGTCTGAATGCCGTCTGTTAGTGTGAAAAGATTAAGGAGGAAGCGATTAGTGATAACGTGGGTGTGGGCTGGATCGAACCATGGGCTTATATACTATCACACTACGTTCCACGTCCATGATCGAACGGACAGATTTTCCGTCGACAAGACAGCCATCTTAAAATGTAAGTCAGAGGACTCAAGGGCGCAGTGCCGGCCAAAGAAAAAAAAAATTACGTGTGGAAGAAGACAAAAAAGATGCTAGCATTTATGGAAAAGTATGTGAAAAAAAAAAGGAAGGTTTGTTTAATAAATAGTTAATGAATTTACTTGGATTTTTTCGGGTGGGGTGTGCCGTATTTCTTGGTGTACATTTATGCGTCTTTTTCACGCCAATGTAGCTTAATTATAAGTAGCCGAACGGTTAACGAGTGCCGTAACCGCCATAGAACTGTTTATTATATGTCTAGCAAGTTGAAACATATTTACCCTTTTGTCACTAGGGTTCTCGCCTAAAAGCCAGAAAAAATCCCTAAAAATTCCTAGAAAATATCGAAGTGTTTTCCAGACCTTGCAAATACCTGAATTATTTTTGGCATACGTCCTGGAAAGTGCTTGGATTTTATTTTTTTGCGCTTAATAACGTTGACCGTGCGCATCCGGCAGGGTCTTCGTAAAGTAAGAAACGCTTATAAATCAAGACCTATAAAGGCTAGAATTACAAACCAAAATGTAAATAAAAGAGTAAAAAAAAAAGGCAAATAATTAAACGGTAAATAACGAGTCGTAATAACAGTCGTAATAATGATGAAACATTTACGGTCCCACAAGGGTAAATAAGGGTGAAAATAGTAAACAAACAAAGGCTAAATAAATAAATAAATGGTAAATAAAAAGGTAAGTATGAGTAAATAAATAAGGGTACGTAAGGATTAATAAGGGTCAATAAATAAAGGGTAAATAGTTTTTAAAATGGCAAATAAGGGTGTACCTAAACAAATGGACACAAATCGCTGTAATTTTTTTTTTAATTAATTTCTTTGAGCCTGAAGTCAGCCGAAGCAACTTAATGCTTGTATGGCTGAACTGGCTCAATTTTGAACATTACCAGACTTTTAGAAAAGAAGAAATATCTGGTAAAGGGAGGTGCCAACCCGGGCATTCGATCCGGGAAACCTCCGATCATTGTAGGGACCGAAAGATTGTCCAGAATTGGCCAGAATAGTTCCCATAGCCGCTGAAGGAGCATGGTAGCTTCTTACGCTACCCTGGCCGACAGTCCTAACGGGGACTTTGCCAAGATCCCCTTGCCAGGGATTCGACCAGATCCGCAAACCTTTAGCAACCAGGCTGAGCTCTCTCACAACTCAGCCACGATGACCACAAAATGATATGATTATCAGCGAAAATCATACACTGGAGTACCGTAGTACAGTAAGCCACCTTTATGAACTTCCCGTTTTATTCAAGTACAAGGGCCTTCGCCAGTGGACAAGTGGTCACATCGGTAAAGGCAGTACGGCATTGATCTGGCGTTGGACTGGTTTGCCAGTTCGAATCCGGGTCGCCTAAAGACGGCTTACCGTATATACTTTGTTATTTTCGTGTTTGATTTTTGCTTATGGGTTATTTTCAAGGCTACCTAAGTTCAAGGAATAAACTTAAGTGAAAAAAAAAGGTAATTACGGGCGAAAAAGAGCACATAAATACAGGTAAATAAGGATAAAAATGGTAAATAACGGTACATCGGGTCAATAATGGTAAAAATGGATAAATAATGGCGGGTATGGCGGGGTAAAAAAAAGCCAAGAACGATACATACGGATCAGTAAGAACAAATAAGGGACATGAGGGTTAAAAAAAATGGGGGTAAATAAAGGTTAGGCTTAAAAAAACCCGTTGTTCAGCGGCATGTCGGGAATGAAGGGTCTCCTGTCACGTATTTTCGGAGGGCTGCAGCTTTTATTTTCGGACGTGCGTTGCTGAAATTTGTTTAGGAAATTATTAGAGACTAGAGGAAGCCCATGCTATAGTTTGTTCCACATTATGTTTTCAGAAAAAGTGACTATATAACGCCACGTTTCCTGCCGCTATGATTACAAAAAACACTTAAATATCCCACTCGTACACTGGATCAGTAACCGTGTAGATTCTACAAGTGTCATATTCACATGTTTTTTTGCAGTTATAGTGCAAGGAAACGTGGCATCAAACAGTCAGTTTTCTGCAAACATAATGTGGAACAAACTATTGAGCACTGACACGACGTAATAATATTGTATATAACTCTATGCTGGAGCCTTAATGGGTTAGCTGCAAGGGGCACTGCAGAGAAAAACAGAAAGGCGTCATACTGAAGCCGATGCTGTGAAGAGTGATTTCTTAGACCTAAAACGCGCGATTTTTGTTGTTGGAGAAAACAACGTTATTTTAAGCCTAAGAAATCCGCTCTTCCGTTGTTTTTCCCTCCATTTTTATGTAGTGCACCTTGTAGTTATGCCCTCCAAAACCTACACTGGTGCCAATATGGCGGCAAAGGTCACCGCTCTATAGGCACGGGGCCGGTGATAAATTAAGTTAACAGACACACTTTTCCCGGCAATCTTTTCTCGATACTTTTCCCGAGATTTTTCGTGCCCGTGCCTCGTACATCTTATTGTGAGCCGTATGTGAGTTGATCGACCGCTCCCTCCCGGCTCCACTTGCCATGCTGGTAGAATTGAAGAGTCCAATTGCAATGCGGGCGTGAGGAGGGGGAAGCGATTGCTTGGCCTTTTTTCCTTAACTGCTCAGCCAGATTCAGCATTATTATAAGGATACACGTAGCCTACCGAACCGAGCGGACTGTATTTACTAATCAAAATGTACTGTAACATCTTGATTATTAAGCTTGTTACATATAAAAAAAAATTTTTTTGGGGGGGGGTTAAAAGGGGCAAACGAATTCTGCATTAGATTACGTTCATATTGAATAACCAAAACGTTACCAGCGTACGTCGCAGGTAATGCACGTTTCTGTGAGGATTAAAAATTATGTTAGATATTTCCCCCTCGCACCTTCTCCCCCCCCCCCCCCCCCCCCCCCGCGCTCTTTTTCGTCTTTTGTCGTTACATTAACGTAATGAATTTTTGAATTCCTGCATTCTTGCGGAAGAAACGGCTTTTTCCGTTTTCTGCGGAATTCTGTTTATGGCCCGGCGTTTCGTTAATAATTGGATCCTTGGCATGACGCACATTTTTTTTTAAAGGTTTTAGTCCACAATGAAGGTCGTTAAAAGAAGATAAAAACGCAACGGCGAGCCTAAATTTGTATGCTTTTCGTAAGAAGCCAGGGAGCAGTACCATTTTTTTTCCAATAAGGTTCTTGGAGCCTTACGTCATCTGAAGAAAACTAATGCTCGTATAGATGAGGTTCGTCAGGCTCCAGCCGAAGCCACGGCGCCTGAAAAGGCGACAGGGACAATTTTGCTAGACAATTCTGGTAGGAAATTATTAGGATCTTTTACACGCCTCATTCGAAATGAGCACGAGGCATCACAGGGCCCATCGCTTCCCTAAAATTTCATTTCCTTCAGGAGACGAGGGGGTGAGATCTGCCACCGCTCTCCCACCATGACTTCGGTATATCAGTGGTGGGGGGTGGGGGAAAGGGAGGCATGGCACTCCTGGCACAGCTGAAGGGAGCGACACAACTCTAGAAGAAATATTAACGCAAATATTCATTGGACGTAGTAGCAGCTGCGCCTTCTTGTTATAATATAAATAAAATAGGTGACCAAATATTAGATTGACTTTTCTTGTTTAAATCAAGGTGTGGGAAAGCATTTTTCAATATTGTTTTAGACTATGCTAAAACGACAGAAAACATCCTATAGAATGGCTTAAGTCGTTATTGCACAACGGTGACTGTAAAGTGATTTTTCTTTGTTTTTGTTGTCCATTTCTTGCCCTACTTCAAGAAATACCCCCCCCCCCACAAAAAAAAAAAAGAAAAACCTCTATACTATAAAATACCTAACAGAAATTCGTGCAGGATGAAACTGATAAGTCAAAGCGAATATGACCCACTGACTGGGCCGGCACAATTCACTCGAAGGTCAAAGAGTAAAACACGATTTTAATTTATTTCCGGCACTTGCCAACAGCTTTTTGCCTTAGTCACAAAATAGTATAAAACTAAAAGAAACACATGAAGTGGGAGAACTGCAGCAGGTGTCTGGATAGTTCTGGTTCTTTTAGTTCTACACTATTTTGTGACCAAGGCACAAAGCTGTTGTCAAGTGCCGAAAATTAAAAATCGTGTTTTACTCTTTGACCTTCGAGTGGATTTTTCCTGCCCCAGTCTCTGGGATTTATTCGTTTTGGCTCCCTTCACACTCGGAAAAATATTTGGCGTTCCACGAAAGTGGTAATGTGCACTGGTAGATTTTGTTCTACCCAGTTCGTGGGTGGGTGGAGAGGGGGGGGGAGAGGAAAGGTGGCATATCACCACCGCAGTGTACAATTCAGTAAAAAGCACTAGAATATAGTTTACATAAAAATCAGGCCGTTAAGTGCCCAGGAAAACATAAACACGACGCGACGGGCGGGTAGCACCCCTTTCACAATTGTAAAACATCAGCCTGTACAGGCATCGTACAGGCGTCAAGCAAACACACAGAAAAATGCCAAATCAGATATAAAAATACTATACAATTTTAAAAGAACCGAAATATTCCTGGGCAGAACAAGGAATTTAATAGAGAATGTAAAAGGGGATGTAATACGTCAAATGCAGCAGAGAAGTGACATTTCCAGGGTGAAATAGGTTGCCGATTACATTTTATGTTCTGTCTAGAAATGTTTAGGTTCTTTCTGTTTTATTTGTGTTTTAGCATTTTTCTGAGTGTTTGCGTGTACGATGCTTGTATTGCTGATGTTTTACATTGAGAACGGGATGGTAATATCTCCGAAACGTGCTCATGTTTTTCTGTGCACCTAATGGCTTCATTTTTATGCAAACGGCAGTACACATAACCACGGTCATGTGCCCAAAACCAAGCAAGAAAAAGTGATCACCTGCAGTCAAGTAATGGATGGTCCGATAAATCACATGTGAAGGGGGGGGGGGGGGGGCGGGGGGGGGGGCGAGAAAAAACCGGTTAGTATGGTAACGAGAAAGTAGGGAGAAAAGGAAGGGATGCAATTTCGGGTCTCGAACCGTGTCCATTATTTGTTTTAATGGCCACCACGATTTTGACCATTTCGTTACGGCCAAAATTGGCGCCATGTAAAATTGCAGAATAAGTAACAGCTTTAGCAAGGAATGTGCAGGACGACGATACCGCAAAAAAAAAATAAAAATAAAATAAATAAATAAAAAATAAACGTTGCCTTTAATTTCTCACTCTTGGTTCTGTTTTCCCCAGGTACATTTTAAAGATTCTGTGAAGTTGCTCTTTCTTGAAATTGGGCCCCTGTGGTTAGGCTTCCGCGCGAACTATGCTTGTGAAGCGTGAAGCCAACCCACTTACTTTTTAGGAGACAGGAAGGTCACGTAGGACATTTTCGTCAACTGTGGTAATTTGTGTGTGTCGGGGAGGAGGGTGGGGTTAGAGAGCCTGAATTACAACTTGTTGAATAAGCAAAAACCAGCACTGGAAGAGTTTAAAAGATAAAAACATAGCCGACTATAGTGCACAAGTAAAACAATAAAACACGACGTTTCGGGGACATATACACGCCGTTATCAAGGGTTAAAAATCAGCTCAAAGGCATCGTACACAAAAAAAAAGAACAAACAAGAATCATATTATGGGATACACTTCTAAACTGCACTCGCGGGGAAGAGACCGTCTTGCTGGGCTTCCTACTGCTTTTGCTGTTTCGGCCAGCAACGCATAGTTTCTTGTCACTTTTATAAATTTTAAAAATTTCATTTTATTTGGAGTGTCTGCCATAACATGAGTTTTGTTTGGTCTTTTATTTGTGTACTATGCCTTTGGACTGATTTCCACACTTGATAACGGGATACATACAACCCCCGAAACGTCGTGTTTTATTGTATTACTTGTGCACTAGTCAGCTATATTTTTTATCTTTGCAACTCGTTGAACGTTGAGAATGCTAGCCTTCCTTGGAAGTTTCACCATAGATTAGAAAGTTAACTAGAATACTAGAAGAAGTGTAATTAAACGTGTGGTTTTGTCTGTCGTGTGTGTGTGTCCATGCTTCAGCAAGGTAAGATTCTTTCTTTAATCATAATTTTGCACATACTGGTTAACAAACACTGATTTTCGTTCGCTTCGCTCACTCAATCAGCGCATCTTCGTTACCACTGTAAAAAATTCTTCCCCTCGCAGGGTTCGCACACGGCCTTGAATTCTTTGAAAAAAAACTTAAATTTGAAAACCGAAATTTCAAGGCTTGAAAAACGTTGAAAATTGGAATTTTTATTGTCGGAACCTTGAAATGGCCTTGAATTTTGTTAGTGCACTTTGTATGGACTGAGGTTAATGCAATAACAGTAAATTTAGGTATAAAATTTAATAAACGAGTAGGAATAATTTGTGATCGACGTCCCCTTCGGATTGGACCGGAGACAGAAACAGAGGTGTCGTGCATTGCTGGCAAGTTTTGCAAGAAGGGTTTGCTGAGCAAATACAGTTCCATTGGCTGCTAGTTTCTGTGTTCCTCCTTGCCCATGGGTGGAGAGAGAGGGAGGACACAATGTTCGCAATTGTTTACGACAGTTTAGCATCCTATACTGCAAACCAGAAGCACAATGATGCCAAAATAGACATCCGAAAAAATAATGGAATTTTTAAAAGGTAATTTTGAGAGTAGATGGCAAAGTGCCTTGAAATTGGCTGCAAGTTAGCCTTGAAAAAAAACCCCTTGAAAATGGTTTCGTTATGTCATGTATGAACCCTGCAGTGATAGGTTGGGTGTCACAGAGTTTCTGTAACAGGCGCTGTGAACAACTGCTTATTTTTTTTAGTTTGGAGTACTTCTTCCCTCTTGCCTTCTTGGGGAAACCCGGATCGTTTTATTTGTATGTGTGTACAACTGTGAACTGCTTATTTCCAGCATTGTTAGCATCTGTTTAACCTCAGCCTACACTTTACGGCTGGCATTTGCGAATTTGCATTGTTGCCCATAACAATGTTTAAAACAATGGAACTGATCATTCCCCGTAATTCCCGAATGGCACGACCAATTGAAATTCTGTGTTAAAGGTGCAAATCTCCACCACGGTAGCTGTGTATATAGACGCCATCCGCACCGCCGCACACCGAATATTAAAGAAGGAGATGCAGGAAGAAAATTCTCAAAAATTCGCTTGGGTAGGCTTTTAATATATGTATAGATAAATTGTATCTTACGTCTTCCAAGCTTATATAGGGACCTGATGTTGGTTTCGGCTACTAATACCTCTGCTAATGCTTTTACCTTCGAAGCAGTATGATGGTTAAGCATTAGCAGAGGTATTAGTAGCCGCAACTACCGCTACGGCGACCCGTAGGCTTAGAAGAGGCAAGATGTGATATCTTAACTTTCTAATCGACTGTTTACACTTTTTTTTAGTGGAAAAGCGCGGTGCGAAGCAGTGCAAAGGAACTACTCATCTTGTGCTTGTGTCTGTCTGTGTGTTTCCACAACAACTTTCGAACCAGTTTTTGAACTAGTTAGAAAAAATAAACTACTAATTTTTTGGACTTGGGTTCAGTCACAATTGAGGTGTGCAATTGAAGTATACGGCTTTACCAAAAAAACAGTTATTGAACGATTACAGAAAATACAAAATAAAGCAGCAACAATTTTATTTGCTAACATATTTGTGCATAAGACAAAAGACATTTTCCGTTAAGTTAGAAATTTTAAATGTAGGTCAAGTAAGGGATTTTACGATAATTAGAAATAACTTCTTTAAATTTAAGGATAAACGTACGGCTAACCTAGAAAATAAAACTTATCTAACTAAAAAAAAAACCATGTTCTTCCAGAGCTCACAAGAAACAATAATGAGGAAAAGTCGGAAAAACTGTGCATACCGCTCTTGGCAAATTACAAAATACCAAAGGAATTTTAGGAAATGAACAAAATTGGACAAATAAAAAAAAGGACAACTCAGTGGCTTCTTGAAAATAACACTATGCATACAGAAACAATTGTATTTTCTCTACAAATGATTTATGTTTCATCCAAAACTTACTGTAGATTCGTAACAATCCTGCATTAATATTATTCTGTGTTAAGTTGAGCTAAACGTTTATGCAAGAATACTCTGTGTTAAAACATGCCAACGTGCAAAGAAATTTTTTTACACGACAAACAAGCCAGGTACGTCCTTAATTATTGAATGTAAAGTTGGTGCATCCACGTGCACCAGGGAACAATCAGTCAAGGTTAACACTATCACTGTCATTGTATGGCGCCCATCTACCGGTTCGAAATCTGATGTGTTTTTCAAAACGGTCGATATGTAGATAAGAAGCGCCCGTGATGTCGTTGGGCATAACTTTTACCGATTGCTCCCTGGTGCTCGTGGGCGCACCAACTTTGCACTCAATAATTAAGGACGCACGTGCCGTCCATCCATCCGCATCAAATTACTTCAGAATAGCTAAACTTATTTTTATGAAATTTGTTAAGCTTGCAATACATTCTTGATGATAGAAAGTGTTGGTTTTGTTGGTGATAATATATTGCTCAACAACAAACACTACTAACAAAATCTAAAACATACTGCAGCGAATAATTCATTTTACACGTTTGTACTGCGCATAACGTTGTAGGTGCAGCGCTGAGGCTCTTTTTTATAGTGATTTTTGAACATTTTAGTTAGCCTCCAAATACCAAGCGATGATGTGCACGTAGTGATGAAAGCTACTTGTGTCAGTGCCTTCTTGCACAAATTCAAAATGCCTCTTCAGCGATCAAGGGAAATTAGGAATAAGAAATAGGGAGTGTGGTCTAAGCCCAGACGTCTTCATGGTGGCAAGAAAGGGCGATTTTAAAATAAGACGTCGGTTTCTGTTTGGTAAGAATCCTCTTCATAACTAAGTACAGATACAAACTTATTTATGTTGCCTTTTGGAATTATAAGGCCGTATCAATATGGCTCAGCGGTAGGACCTCCGCCTTTGATTTCAAAGGTCCTGGGTTCGATTTTCCGCTCAAGCAGTCTGACATATAAGTCCAAACGGCTACGTAAATAGGTTTGCATCTGTATTTAGTTATTTCTTATGAGCCTTTCCCGTATTTAATCATCTTCATTGTTGAAACTGTATGTCTTCATAACATAGACAGACGGTAATAGCAATAAAAAATAATGAAAGAGGAGTACAGAGTATTTAAGAATAAACGAACATATATTTAAAAATTGGTAATGTATATATTTTTTTCGTTTGAGCGAGCTTTTGGTTCTGCGAGTTTTTTGGTTAGGTGAGCTTTTATCCAGCGAGCTTCTAACTGGTGAGCTTTTGTCCAGTGAGCTTCT